>CM065129.1:16842966-17080466 GCA_033026305.1 Cirrhinus molitorella
TTCGTCATTAGATTGGGTCGCAATATTCTTGGTATCTTAAGAAAAAAAGGGTAATTCATCCAAAAATTTTCTGTCATTATTCTGAAGTTTTAACTGTATTAGGGTTCAAAAATGATGTTGGACACCACTGATTTTCAGTTTAAAACAAGTTTGAAATAACAAGTAAATGTTTTGGAGGTGAACTAACCCCTTTCACAAGCTTTTTCTCCACACTCAAAAATATTTAGTATAGGACTTTGAAACAATTTTCACCTAGAAATTGCTAGTAACTTTCACAAACAATTACAAAGAAGCGGCTAGAAACACATTGAATTTAACATAAAATTCTGAAGTAGAAAGAGATTTTTTCTTGTAAAACATACTCCAAAAATAACTTCAAAAAAAGCATTTTTCATTGCAGACACACTTTCCATGAGTAAGTGACTATAATTATAGTTCAGAATACAGCTTGTTGAAACACACATACATACACACGCACAAAAGTCCTCACGTGATGTGTGAAAAAGAGCATCTCTGTCTGCTCACCCATCATCTCACACACACATACGCACACATCCCTGGAGTCTCTCACTTATTACGTTAGGCAAGAAGAAGAAGAAGAAAAAAAAAATCAATATTTCAGCAGAGGTATTTTTAAAAGCTGCCATGGCTCCAATTCTCGGCCACCGTTTGCTGCGAGCGCTCGTTGCTTTCTATGAAAAGATGCTCTTTCTTTGGGACACTTAAGTTGGAGGAGATCGCTCTCGTAGGCTCTGCATTAGATTAGCATGCTGCGTTTTGTCCTATTCACAATATTCTGTTCTCTCAATAGGCTGACTGATATCTACAGCATTTAACTCTCTGTATTGGTAAAAGGTAGAATCAAAGAACAACCGTTTGACTGCACTTGCTCTTTCTAACCCTCTGAACAGCGTGGTTGTAGCTAACGGCGTGAGTAATTATTTTAAAGCTGTGTAATACAATTCCTGGCAATAATTTAGCACTGTCCAAGAATTTATTTTGTGTAATAGCAAAGAGAATGTTCCGGAAGCGAACCAGAGGTTATAATATAATTTTACTGACTACCAGATTCTGAATTATTTTAGTTAATGAGAACAGGATTATATTAACAATAAAGGTGTACGAAAAAAGACAAGGTGTGGATATGTGCGTAAGAGAGAGAGAGAGAGACTGGGGCCCTCCTTTGCTCTCCTACACGTCATCAATTATTCACTAGCCAAGATGGCAATTACAGGACCGTGTACAATCAGACTAAATATTTAATAAGGCACTCAAACAGTCTCTAGAACGGATCTTTGTCTCTCTCTCCTCAGTCTCATCCTTTACACTGCATCTAGCGTCCGCTCCCCTGGCCTCTTACCTTTGTTATGAGTACAAAAACAGTTTATACAGCTTACAGACTCCTGCACGGTATTAGAGATGAGCATCTCCCATGCATTTCATTTGAATGAATAGGAACTATATATTTTATGCATCTGGGGAGTTTGTAAAACGTTGAGGGAATGTTAGGGAATTTATGTGGGTTTTTGAGAAGAGGGAAATTATTAAAGATCATTTACTCATTCTCATTACATTTTTTCTGTGCAACACAAAAGAAGACATTCTGTTTTTCTCTGCTTAATGAAGGTCAACGGGATCAACACATTAACTTCGAACCTCACTAACTTTCATTGTATGGACAAAACGAAACAAAAATTATTTTATTTTGAGAGAAAAAAAATATAAAAAGAAAAATTAAAAATAGAATTTTTTTCTTTTGTGTTCCACCGAAGGAAGTCATACAGGTTTGGAAGGACATTAATAAATAATTTTGTGATAGAATTGGCTTTTGCTGGGTGAAATTTAAATTATATTTTAAATCTATTAAAATAAATTTAAATTACCATTAAAAATTTAGGGTCAGAAAGATTTTTTTTTAAAATTAGTATTTTTACATTTGATAAAAATTAATTTAATTAATTGAATTGAATTTAATTTTATTTTATTTTATTTTATTTTATTATTTATGAGAGCAAATATATATATATATATATATATATATATATATATATATGTATGTATAAATACATACAAATAATAATAATAATAATAGAATTTTTCATTTCTGTGTGAAATTTAAATTTCCCCTTTAATTATATTTTACATCTATTAAAATAAATTTAATTACTATTTAAAAATCTGGGGTCAGAAATATTTTTTTTAAGAAATTAGTATTTTTATTTAGTAACCATTTGATCAAAAGTGACAGTAAAGGCATTAATAAGGCTACAGAAAAAAAATGTCCCTTAAAAATATTTTTATTTTTAAGGGATTATCAACATCCAAATATCAGAATATTAGCATTATTTCTGAAGGATAATGTGACACTGAAGACTGGAGTAATGATGCTGAAAATTCAGCTTTCATCACAGGAATAAATTATTTTTATTTGAAGTTTAATAAACGAGAACAGTTATTTTAAAATTGTAATAATATTCCAAAATATGACATTTTTTTTAAACAAATACATTTGTGAGCACCAAACTTTTATGCTTAGGTTGTATGTTCCAAAAAAAAAAAAATAATAATAATAATAATAATAATAATAATAACAAAGTATTACTGAAATAGGATTAAAATGAATATGTTAAATGTGACAGGGATGTATAGTATGTGTAAGCTAACAATCATCTTTTTGGCTTCGTCCTGTTTTATATGATATGAATCTCATAACAAAGTGCTGAATTGCAAGAGACAAGGATGGGAAAATGAATCCATGACTTCATCTGCTCTCTGGGAAAAACGGGAAAGAAGGAGGTACAGACAGAGAGATAAGAAATGAGAAGATCCTGCAAAACCCTGATGTTTGTTTGGATCAGTGAACAGTGTCCTTGTGTCTGTTTGTACTTAACAGCAGAGACAGAAGATGAAGCAACTCAAATCACACTCGCACAATCACTCCTCCCTCGTGATCAGATTTCCTCAAGACTCTCCTAAGCATTATTTTGGCCTCTGTTGCCATGGCAAAGTACATATTTGTACCTCCAATCGAAATCAGTTCATGACATAATGCAGTAAAGAGAGAGCGCGTAAAACACGTGAGTGCGGCTGACCTCACGACGGAGGAATGGATCAGAAATTACTGCAAGCTGCACTTCCTGAACAGAGCACAGTCACTTACTACGCCCATAAACGAAACCCCAGAAACCTGCCACACTTTCACACGGCCCATTATGGGAACAGAAACCACATTTCCTTGTGAAGTCTGAATCATTATACTCAGCACAATAAATAGTGTATTTTATGAAACAACATACTCCTTAATTGACTGTCAAATGTCAAACGTGACTTTGTGCAGACCGCAGGGAAGCAGATCTTACAAATGATTTGGTCACCATCTGATGTCCCAAGTCAGCCTTGTGGGAAGGACAGGGTGAATGTGTTAGGATAATATTTTGCTCTACATGGAGATCAAATGTGCCGATATGTGAGACCTGATTTACACTTAAAAATCAAGGTACTGTTGGGATAAAGAAATTCTCAAAACTTCTATTTTGGGTATAATACCACTTATAATGGCACTAAAAGTGAAGCGAGTGAAGAGGAAAAAGGAAATTATTTATGAGAGAAATTCTCAACATTCTAAAAATTCTGTATTTTTAATTTTTAATTTTTTTTTGTATTTTGTAAATACAGAAAGTACCCAGAAAGTATTCATATAAAGCATAAATAATATAATAATATAACAATAATATATATATATATAACAAATTATATATAATATATAAAATATTATAAACATTTAAAATACAATTTTATATATTAATTTATGTGAAGAGGATATTATTTTATTGGTATAAATAAATATAAGTAATATAATAAAATAAAAAAATAATTATATTATGCTATATTATGCTAATGCTATATTATATATATATGTTTATATTACTATAATAATGGACTTAATGATGGACTTTATTAATTTATTATATTATACTAACATATGTGACCGTGGACCACAAGACCAGTCACAAGGGTACATTTTTTTAAATTGAGGACAATATTTGGTCGAGATACAACTATTTGAAAATCTGGAATCTGATGGTGCCAAAAATCTAAATATCTCAATCTAAATATTGAGACAATCGCCTTTAAAGTTGTCCAAATGAAGTTCTTAGCAATGCATAATACTAATCAAAAATTAAGTTTTGATATATTTATATATTTATATATTTAATCTCATGGAACTATGCTAATGATTTTGGCATAAAAGAAAAATCTATCATTTTGTCCCATATTTAGCTATTGCTACAAATATACCCATGCTACTTAAGACTGGTTTTGTGGTCCAGGGTCACATATAAATACATTATATTTATTTTATATTAATATGTCAAATTAAATATTAATTATTTTATATTATTATCTGTAACATAGAATAAAAAAAAATAATAAGCCAAATATATGTTAATAAGGTAAATCAGAATTCAATAAAATAGTGTTCTAATTCATATACACACATATACATATACACACACACACATATATATATATATATATATATATATATATAGATAGATAGATAGATAGATAGATACATAAACAGAACCTCCTTCATCGATCCAATAGAGCATCCTCTCATCCTTCCCTGAGTCAAGAACTGAAGTGGAGGGTATGTAAGCAGTATATCTACTTCCCGAATCCCGTTACAACACTGTCTTCCATCTAAACCATCACAGTTAACAGCCTGTCCAGTCAATCAAGCCGAAGAAGGAAGAGACGATGGAGGAAAAGAAAGGAAAACAAAGAAAATCCCTCCTTGATGTGTGTAGGCTGACAGCTCTATCCAAGCCCCCCAGTGTTGAAATCAAGCTGTCACTCTTCCACCATGGAAATAGAGGAATTGTGCGCTCAGATTTAAATACCGCCTATAATAGCTTCCCATCTATCAGGCCTGCTGGCCGGTTATTCTTAGACACATACATTAGCCCTTGGCCCAGATAGGAATGTCACCAGATTAAACATCCAATTTGTTAACCGGGCCAGGCCAGGGGTGCTGCTTCTTGACAGAACTTACAAACAAGCCCAAATGGCCCCATTTTTCACCCACAGGCCTGCTGGATTTTTCTACTCAGACAGAGGGAACCACTACGGACGGAGAGGGAGGGAGAGAGCACGGAAGGATTTTTTGTGGGTGGAAAGACGGGGAGAAATGGTAGGTGTTTTTGGAGGCCACTTAATCTCAGGAAGAGCCATCAAGACTGAAAAAGAGTTTTTGTCATGCAGTATTAATTTCGGGAATATTCCCTCATTAAAGCACAGCAGAAACAGATATTCCGCGGAAGCCTAGAGTAAGTCTCTCTTTCGCTGCCAAAACGCCGGCAAACAGCGTGCTGAGCGGTTTCTTAGTGGGATTCTTTCCCATGCATCATTACGACTGAGGGAAAATAAACAGCACTTTGTAAAATGATTGTTTGAAAAAATTAGCTCACACAAATTCTGTCATTATTTACTCACCCACACGTCTTTCCACTTTGTTTTTTTTTGTTTTTTTCAGCAGGCTGTTAACCACTGTGACTGAATCAATGAGTCACTGAAGCACTGGATGAGTCTGATTCATGAATGAATCATTCAGAAAGGTTTTGTGAACTGGATCAACCAATTCACTGAAGGCAAGAATGACAATTTAATGACACTTTAGTGCATTTAGGTCATTTTGGAGCTTGATAGTTCCTCATGCACCTTTATTATATTGAAAAGACTTGCCTTCTTATATTCTTCAAAAATTCAAGAAGATTATATAATGACCAGTGTTGGGGAAAGTTACTTTTAAAAGTAATGCATTACAATATTGTGTTACTACCTAAAAAATTAACTAATTACGTTACTTAGTTAGGCCTACTTTTTATGGAAAGTAATGCGTTACATTACTTTTGTGTTACTTTTTAAATCTGGGCAGGGCTTGCTTGTTTGTTTTTAATATAAAAAGTTCGATTTTTAGCAAATGTTCAGCCATTTCAGTACAAAAAATGAAATGAATAAGCCTAAGGCTGAAGGAAATGTAAATTCACGTCTGTACAGTAAAACTGTAGGAAAAGGAATTTCAACACTCCTCAGTAATGAGAAAAATGAAGCACAAATGTTAGTTAATCTAAAGTAAGTTTTGCTTATTAATATGGCTGAATTGGATCAACAAAGGTCAGCAGCAAAGACAGTTGATGAAATGGGATTAAATACATAAAGGAAACAAAACGTAACTATTTTCTTGTGAATGAAAAAGTAATACCTTACTTTACTAGTTACTTGACAAAAGTAATCTGATTACATAACTTGTGTTACACTGGTAATGACAGAATATTCATTTTGGGCTGTACTATTCCTTTAAATTCCACGGGATCCTTAACATCCTGCGCTGTCAGAAAGCACTAATCCTCGGCAGCGGCCCTGTCAAAGCCTAGCGAGCGAGCAGATATATTCACTGAAGATGAAGTTGTAGATTAGAGCACGTGAAGGCCCTGTGGACAGATTGGGAGCATATTGGGGAACAGAGGGAGAGACAGTGAACCAGATGCCACCAGTTAAAACCCTCCGAATGGGAGAAAGAGTGAGAAATATGGGCGTCCGACATCGCTCGGCTGGTGGAAGCCGTCCGTGGGGAGATATCTTACTCAGGGGAGGGAGTGAATGAAGCTGTGAGGTCACTGCAACGCTGCAGCGACTGTCAGTGCTTTCATTGTTAGCTGTTAGATGAAACGCTCAGTGTTTACTGAGAAGATCGTTTGTTAATGATAGAAAGGCCATAAGCAGCACTGGGGAGTAACTAGTTACATGTATTATGTAATTTCATCACAAAAAAAATTTAACTGCAATCTGTTACAGTTACTGAGAAAAAATTTATAATTAAATTACAGTTACTTATGAAAATGATTACATGATTACAAAGGGTGTTACACACAAATATTTTCACACACACACACACACACACACACACAGATATGATTAATTTCTTTACCAAACTGCATTGACTGCTCTAAAATTAAGAGACACTAATGGTTCAGGAGTTTTAAACACAGAATAGGACACATGCTTATTCAATAACTGTTTTATTTCCTATTTGGGTTTATGAATATGGTTTATTTTTTAAGATTAACTTTTTTTCCCAAGGAATTGTTAAATGCCAGTGTTTCATGTTGTAGTTTATGCAAGGATTTGATTTCAAAAACATAGCTATTAAACTATATCTTATGATTTAAAATCAGCATTTAACCAGAATGATCTCAAAGTAAAAAGAGGTGCTAAAGTCTGGCTGTGCTTTAAAAATAAATTATTATTATAATTATTATTCAAGTGATGGAAGGTTTCAAAAAGTATGACAGTAATCAGTGGTGAGTACTACTAGAAGGTTAACCCGGCCTGCTTTAAATGTTTTAATGTTTTATGTATAAAAGTAATCAAAAAGTAATGAAATATAATCAGTTACATTACTTTAATAAAGTAACTGAAATAGTTACACTACTTCTTGCATTTTAAAGGAGAGTACTTTGTAATGTGTAACCTACGTTTTCTAAAGTACTTTTCCCAACATTAGCCATGAGCGATCAAATGCAGAGGAAACGGAAATATATTTTTTTAAAAACTTTAGAATAAATATTACAGAATGAAACTAAATCAAGGATAGTTACCTGAGAAATATAAAAAATACAGAAAAACAAAAACACAGAATCTATAAACAAAAATGCCAAATTTCTAAATAATCAAACGCAAAGATTTTTGAATATATATATATATATAATTATAGGACATATTAATGGACTTAAATGACATTGCTATGGTGCCTTTTGTAATTTTTAGCTCAGTCCACAGTCACTTTTATTGAAAATAAAAAATTAAATTAAATAAAAGTTATTTGCAATTTTTAACTAGAAAACACATTTTTATTCTATCTTTTTAAAAAGTTTACTAATTTATTGAATATAAAAGTAAAGTAAAATAATAATAAAAAAAAAGATTTGTAATTTTTAGAAAATTTATTTCTTTATAAAATAAACAAGATTCTTTCTTTATATGACACAGCTATGGTGCCTTTTGTAAAATAAAATAAAATAAAATAAAATAAAATAAAATAAAATAAAATAAAATAAAATAAAATAAAATAAAATAAAATATGTGTTTTGTAATTGCATGCATGTTAAAAAAGAAATATATAGTTATCTCTAAAATGCTTTTGCTAAAATCATTTATTCACATTTAAATTTGACCAGTCCAGTCGAGTACCATCTTCCACACATCACAAGCTGTGTAGATAATAAAGATTCTGTCATTTTCCCATGATAATTTTCTCAAACTGTTCATAAAATGAAAGTAAATGCTAATAATTCTTTGTCAACATTGGCAAAAAAGAAAAACAGGATTACAAATAAATAAATAAGTTCCAAGAAGTACAAAGCCTTTACATCTCCCTGCGATCCACAGAAGAACTAAATTCACACGGGTTTGGAACAATATGAAAAAGCCAATGATGACAATATTCTCAACCCTATTAAAACAATCACAAAAATCTTAACACTGAGATATGCTGGATTGAAATCCAGTTCCACAGTCAGACGTTCCAGCGTTTGAACCGAAGCCAAACGCGAGGTAAATCAGAGGACTAAGTGAGTGCACCACAATACATGCGAGAGTCCTTTAAGACCGGGAGAATAAAAGAGTCAGCCGGTGAAATAGCCTCTGCCTCTTTAAGTAGAAACTAATATAATTTCTCTCACGCCAGCAAACAGGAGTATTTTATTATTCCAAAATCGTTCTTCGGGGGAAAAGTGATTTATACCTCACTTTATCTGTCAGACAAATGTTTCTCTTTATGGCTATTACCATTCCGAACCGGCGGCAGGCAACACAAAACTAATATAGTGTGTGAAGTATTTAATTAAGTATCTGGGTAGGGATGGCTGAACGTCTTGCTTTATTGAACCAAAATTAAAAATAACTCCTCCATTTGAATAACGCCTAGGGCTTGCCTCTCATCCTCCTCGTTTTAATATCACTCATGCCACTTTAACCTTTTCAAGCACCACATCCGTCGTTTGTTTGTCAATCGAGAGAAATCGGCGCAGAGTCGCTCTCAAACAGCTTTACAAAACTGCGTGTATTCGCAACCTCGTAAACAAGGAGCACAAATACCTCTAGGTTAGTCGTGCTGCTTTTCGCCTGTGTTTTTGAAGTGGGGCAGAAGAAAAGACAAAGTCGAAACGAAGAAGAGCCGACGTATCAGCCCTAGATACAGTATGTTGATCTGAAATGCACACATGATGCAATGCTTACATAGTAAATGTAATTTGCACGCGCTTTGAAGTGTTTAGAGAGCAGCAGCCATTTTGGAGCGCATCAGACGCTGGGTTTAATTAAACACGACGGGAACACAAATAATGGAGGGAGAGAACTTATTCTGAACGCGAACACCACCGAAAACAAAATCGAATTACCACGAATGGGGCCAGGCTGCCAGAAAAGATGAAAGTTCACTCTTTATTCAGGGTAAAAAGAGTGAGAAAGAGATAAAGAGAGAGGGGGAAAAAAATCCAGATGCAGGTTTTAAAATCACAGAGCAGATATTATCCATCTGTTTGGCACACCTCATTCTCTGCTGCATTGAGGAGACGGTCATGGACAAGGTGAACCCAGCATCACCATCTGGCTGTGTGCTGGCCTGGACAGAACTGAGGACAGTTACACACTCCAGAGAAACACACACACACGCACACTCATACACACAGTCAGCAACATCTTCTCCAAGTCTTCCACATTTCACTCGCAAGTTTCCTCTTTTTTCCTGATGGGGCTTTGTTTGGAGGAACACGTCGTACCAGAAGAGGGTACGCCTTGCCAATCAGAAATAGGTCATTGGTTCCAGTCCCCGGAGAGGGATTGAGTCGAAGTTCGACAGCGTGTGTGCGAGAGGAAAAGTTCGGGTTCGTGTTCGCTCAGGCGGGCTATGAGTGTACACAGCTGGGGTGAGTTTGACTTAATGAGAATCTGTTCAACAGTGCCGCTCGGAATCCAGGCCTGCAGGTGAAGACTTTGTGTTTTGATTTACATTCCGTGGAAATTTGATGAATGCCGCTCTTTTTTTTTTTTCTCCGGCCGTGTTCTCAAATCAGCATCTCGTCTGGTGAGGCTCAAAGTTGCCAGAAAGGCCCTGAGTGATGAGTGAGCTCAGACGTGAACGAGTAACAGTATGACAATGATAGAAAGCCGCTGATGCCGGGAAAGACAGGGGTCAAGCGTTTATCCGCGGCTGCCTCCAGATTGCAAACCTACACCTGCTGAACACAAACGCTCTTGTTTGTTAAACAGCACAATGGATTTACTCTATGTACTTGGGCGGGCGGTTACGCTCAGATAGCGTATTGATTTATCGGAGGCTGGTCACTTGGGATCGTAGATTTAAACTGTAGCGCGCTGTGAGGTTCGGGGTCATGTGATTTGTACACCATTAAATCCAGTGTGACTGAAGTGGACTGTTTGGTCTGCGCTGGCATACGGGTGCTGTGTGCTTATTAGTGTTTTTTTGAAGACAACATGCTGTCAGAAGGTGACACCACTATCTGGACACTAAGAAATAACTGAAAAACTCTGAAAACTCTTTTCCAAGAAAAATCTGTTTCAGTCTAAATTGTTCATTTTAAGAAGTTGTGCAAATCACTGTCATTGTGCAATTAAAAAAAAAAAAACCTATGAAATAGACACAAAGTACAGCTGTGTTAACTGTCTGAAACTATAAACTGAATCTTTAAATTTATTGTGTGATTATTGCCATCTAATGAAATGGAATCATTTTAAACTTGCTTAACCATCATATTCCTATGAGAAGCAAAACATTTTTTTTTTTAAAAAAGCAATCATTTGCATTTAATAAATAAATAATTATTCTATCAATTAATCTACAATCCCAGGTGACTGGTCACCAATAAATCATGCTAATAAATAAATAAAAATAAATAAATAATAAAAAAAAAAAATAATAATAATAATTTTATATATATATGTACACACACACACACACACACACACACACACACACACACACACACACACACAGTTACTTCAAAATATATTATATTCTAATAATACATTAATATATATTATACTATATTTTGTATTCTAGATTTAATAATAATATTTATTTAATTTATATTTAATTTTAGTTTTCAATTACATCAAAATCTATCATATTTTCCTCATATTCTATCAATCAATCTACAATCCCAAGTGACTGGTCACCAATAAATCAATGCAATCTGCATGTAATTAAATAAATAAAATTAGTAAATAAACATTTTATTTAACATAATTTTATCAAACATGTTAAATCCAGTCAAAAGATTTTAATGTTTGTTTTTTTTAAAGAAGTCTCTTCTGCTCACCAAGCCTGCATTTATTTGATCCAAACTACAGCAAAAACAGCTTTTTGAAATATTTGTACTATTTTAAATAACTGTTTTTTATTTGAATACATTTATATTGTAATTTATTCCTGTCATTTTAAAGCTGAATTGTTAGCATAATTACTCCAGTCACATGATCCTTCAGAAATCATTCTAATATTGTGATTTGCTGCTCAGCTGTAGAAAACAGCTGAGTAGAATTTTTTTTCAGGTTTCTTTGGTGAATAGAAAGTTTAAAAGAACAGCATTTATCTGAAATAGAAATCTTTTGTAACATTACAAATGTCTTTAAGCATTTTTGCTAAACAAAAGTATTCATTTCTATAATTCCATAAAATGTTTCTTGAACAGCAAATCAGCATATTAGAATGATTTCTGAAGGATCATGTGACATTAAAGACTGGAGTAATGATGCTGAAAATGTAGCTTTGATCACAGGAATAAACTACATTTTAAAATATACGTATCAAATAAGAGACTTCTTAAAAAAACTAAAAATCTTACTGTTCAAAAACTTTTGACTGGTAGTGTATAATACAACAAATAAATAGTAAATCAGTAAATAACAGATATATGTTACTTTTTGTAATGAAATATATAATATATTGTAGGATTCAAACAAAATCATATTCTCATCACTGCAGCACAGCCTCAAACAAAAGTTTTCCTTTTTTTCTGGCGATAAAAGTGGCCAAAGTAATTTAGAGAGGAAATAGAAAATAAAAAGATCTCAGAGAATGAATTTGATCAGACCGCTATTGCCACGAGTCAACATATTGATCCTGGTGCGGCACTGAATTCAGGTTGTAGCGTATTTCATTTGTGCAGATGTGTTGATAACTTCTGGAAGATCTGATAAGTGATGTTAGTGGTGTCCTGTGAGAGTTACACTCTCCTATATAGTCTATTAGACTTTCGTCCCGTCATGCGTGATGTATTGCGTTATTAGAAGGACAACGGCTGGGATCTCCTTTTCAAGACACAAGTTCCCATATCACAAAAGAGCAGCGTGGGGACGGTGCCACTTTCCAAGGAGGACAAACAGAGAGAACAGCTCCTGTCACGTCCCGTCAGAACGTGTGAGATTAAAAAAAGCTGCCACTCAATTAATAAATCACCTCCTCCCTTACAGCTGTGGGAGCAGCTGGTCTCTCTGGCACTAATAACACAGAGTGAGGGGCTGAGGAAAATGAGGAGGAGGCCCGAGGCCCTATGGTGTGACAGCACCTCCTCAGCAGTCGGAGAGGAGCTAACAGAGCCCACATGCCTGTGGAGGCAAAAATTGCACTGCTCAAACATTGCTCTTACAAAGCTCTAGAGACACATTGTAGACCTCATTAATGTTTCATTAAAACTTTGGATCTTCAAAAATACAATAAACATTAAAAGACACAAGAAATAAATTAAATATTTCAATACAGAAAGCTAAAAAGACACTGAGAAACTATTAAGATATTAAGATCTCCTTTGCGATCTTCCTTTCCTAAAAGAACAGCTGAGGAGGAAACAATCCCTGCATTTCAATATCCAAATAATCAATGAAACTCTGAGCAGGGAAAAGTTCTGCATAAGTGGAACCGACCTGCTATAAAAACAGCCGATATTTCAGCGTGGCAGTGTGCCGAGGGACAGCGAGAGATGGAGAGTGAAAAAGAACAGGAAGAAGGGGCCCAAAGAGAGCGGTGCAGGTGCGAAGCTTGGACGCGTCCCAGCCTCACACACTCCATTCGCGCATACGCACTCAATCACGCAGGTCACAAACCAACACACCCTCCACCGCACTGATCTGGCCAAATACCTCTCATGACAAAGGAATTATCTCAGCATCAGCTGCTGGGCGTGCTCACTCGCATTCTCTCATTCTCAAGATCTTCAGCCAGTCCGGTGTCATCTTAGCAACTGAGTTTGTGTATGTATAATAGATATACTGTATACAGCGCAAAACAAACAGAGCAGTAACAAATAGCAACAGGGGGCTGAGTCGAGATCAAAACGGTCAGCATAAACAAACACGCGCACGCTCGCACGCACAACACCAGAATTCCCTGGGAATGGGCTTATCGCCCGATCTGATTGGCTGAATTTTGGATACTGGATGAATGTGATGGTTGAAAAGCAGTAGAGCGCATGAGAAATTAGACATCATGGAATTCTGGAGCCTTTCAAAGAGTAAATGTCATTTTACTGCCATGGCATAATAGAAAGGTTTTGTTTGTTTTGAAGATTTCTTGGTCTTCCGAATGGAATAAGTGACTCATCAGGGACTGCCGGCTATGGAAGCTTCCGACATGGAATAAAAAAAAATCGAAAAAGAAATTGCGACTTATCTTACAATTCAGATTTAAAAAAAAAAAAAAAAAAAAAAGGCAAATTGCAACTGTGAGACATAAGCACAAATTTGTGAGATATAAACCCGTAATTCTGAGATGAAAAGTTATAAACTTGCAATTGTAGGGAAAAAAATCACAATTAAAACACTTGTTTTTGCCAAGAAATAAAACAAAAAAATTGTGACTTTTCTTACAATCCTGACTTTTGTCTTGCAATTCTATGTTCTGATTTTTGAAAAAATTTGCAAATTTTAAGATAAACGCTTCGAATTGTGAGATATAAACCTAAAATTGCGAGATAATAAAAAAAGAAGATTTTTGACTTTTCTAACAATCCTGACTTTTTTCTCTCAATTCAGAGTTCTGATTTTTGAAAAAAATTGCACATTGCAAGATATAAACTTAGAATTGTGAGAATTGCAAGATATAAACCTGCAATTCTGAGAAGAAAAGTCTGAATTGAAATATAAACTCACAATTGCAAGAAAAAAGTTAGAAATGTGAGATAAAAAGTCACAATTAACTTGTTTTTGCCAAGAAATAATAATAATTAAAAAAAAGTTGCAACTTTTTATCTCACAGTTCTAACTTTTTTCTTGCAAATCAGAGTTCAGATTTTTGGAAAAAATGCAAACTGCGAGATCTAAACGTAGAATTGTGAGATATAAACACAAATTTCCAAGATATAAACCCGCAATTCGAAATAGTCTGAATTGAGATCTAAATTAGCAAATGCAAGAAAAAAAAACAGAATTTTGAGATATAGCCACAATTAACACGCTTGTTTAAGAAATAAGAAATTTAAAAAAATAATTGCGAGTTTCCTTACAATTTGACTTTTTTTTGCAATTGAGTTGATTTTTGAAAAAAAAATTGCAAAGTGCAAGATATAAACTTATGATTGTGAGATATAAACACACATTTTCGGGATATAAACTCGTAACTCAGAACAGAAAAGTGGTTTAAACTCGCAATTTTAAGAAAAAAACAACAGAATTGTGAGATATAAAGTCACAATTATCACCCTTGTTTTTGCCAAGAAATAATAAATAAAGAATTGCAACTTTTCTTGCAATCCTGATTTTTTCACGCAAATCGCAGTTCTGATTTTTACAAAAAAAAAACATGCAAAATGCGAGATATAAACAGTTGTAAGATATAAACTTGTAATTCTGAAAAGAAAAGAGAATTAAACTCGCAATTTCAAGAAAAAAAAGTCAGAATTGTGAGAATTCACAATTAACCAACCTGAAATAAAAAAATGCTACTTTTTGTCTTACAATTCTGACTTTTCTCTCTTGCAAATCTGAGTTCAGATTTTTTTTTAAATTAAACAAATTGTGAGATATAAACCCGAATTCTGAGACAAAAAGTCTAAAATGAAATACAAACTCACAACTGTAAAAAAAAAAAAATCTGAATTGCGAGATAGAAATTCACAATCAATATGCTAGTTTTTGCCAAGAAATAAAACATTAAAAAAGAATTCCGAATTTTCTTACAATCCTAACTTTTCTAGCAATTCAAAGTTCTGATTTTTTAAATTAAAAACATGCAAATTGTGAGATATAAAAAAACTGAATTGTGAGACATAAACAAATGTGAAAGATATAAACCCACAATTTTGAG
Source organism: Cirrhinus molitorella (assembly GCA_033026305.1). Lineage (NCBI taxonomy): Eukaryota > Metazoa > Chordata > Actinopteri > Cypriniformes > Cyprinidae > Cirrhinus > Cirrhinus molitorella. The sequence continues at coordinate 16,858,349 of CM065129.1, forward strand.
AGGAAAAGTCTGAATTGAGATACAAACTTGAATTTGCAAGAAAAAAGTCAAAATTGTGAGACAAAAAGTCAATTTTACAAACAGAACTGTGACTTTTTATCTCATAATTCTAACTTTTCTCTTTCGCAAATCAAACTTGTGTGATATACACAATTCTATACAATATAAACTGACAATTTTAAGGAAAAAAGAGTTGTGCATCACCATTTTCTTTTTATCCACTGGCTGAAACAAGCTTGTTAATTGTAAACTGAGAACCAGAATTGTGAGATAAAAAGGATGTTTTTATACAGTGGAAAATACAGTGGAAATAATCTTCCACAGCTGGCAATTTCTACCCGAAAGATAAATAAAACTCTTTATTCAGCAGCAAAAATAGCTGATGATATTTTAGGAATGTTGTGGAAAAGTAGCCATTTGTGCTTACTCTGAATAAAAACTAAACCAGAAAGTTTTATCCGCACCCCTCGTTCTGTTGTAAACACGTCACAGGGCCTTTTTCAGACTTGAGCTGCTGTTGTTCAAGTCACCCGTTTCTCTTTATCACAGCGTTTTATGATGTCACCATGTTCTCGCAGAGAAAGGAAACATGGGAAGGGAGCAGAAATAGAGAGAGAGGGAAGAACACGCACACACTTACACAGCCCTGATTTGTAGGGGAAGCCATGGCGCAATTGAAGCAATTTGTTCTTTGCCATCGACGACACATGGCCAGACGAAACGCAGCCCTACTAATTGCTCTGCCTGTAACCCCCACCCTTTTCCAAAGCCACCTTACACACACACACACACACACAAACAAACACACATGCAAATGCGTGCGCATTCGAGCCAGGCAGCCAGGTCAGAAAGGTCACGAGGGAACTGGACCGATTCTGGTTTTCTCTCTCCTGCGCTCCAGTCCGGTTTCAGTCTCCATTCAGCCGGCCTGCTAAATGCCTCATCAACATGTTTAATCAAATTAGTAAGCAGCCAAAAATTGACGCTTTTCATTAATTATACAGGATAATTCTAATTGCAAATTCAAATGTATTCGCTCTGAACAGAAGGTGTTCAGTAATATTTCAGGGAATTTGCATATTAAATGGGGGTCGTTCTACATTATGTATGATAATATATGCGCATTGTCTTTATTTTTAACTCGCGGGCCATATGCGCCGCTGCTTGCCAGAGCAGGTGAAAAAAGTCCGGAGTGTTTAATTTTGCTGAACAAACGCGTCGAGGCGGCTTGTCAAGGGCTGTATGGTCCGTGTCAATCTTTGTTTTTTTTCTGTTTTCCCGACCCTTCTTTTGATTACAGCCGGCAGCGCGGCCAACGGTAAACAAACTCCGACGCGCACTCGTACAGGAAACAGGAAGTCCCATGCGTCCGAATCTTCCTGTGTCATTCGTCTTTTGTTGTCGCTGCGTCCGATTCATCTCGTCTAGTCTGTATCAGAGCCACCCCGTCAGCAGTTCTGCCCTGCCAGGGGTGGACGTCTCCTGCCATGTGGCCATCGTGGCAGTCTGCATTATCCCAGACAATGAGCAGCGTCCGCAAAATCTGAGCCAGACACAAACCACACGCTCAGAGAATATTGCATTACCCACTATAACGGCTTAGAGTTCTTCAGATCACGTCTAGCTGTAACGAGCTACGCTTCAGAACTACATTCTCACAGTGAGTCACAGGTATTATTTACCCTCTTTACTACAAAATACAATTGTAAACCTCATGCTGGGTCATATTTAACACTGCAACTCTACATACAATACTACTAAAAAGTTTTTTTTTTAAGAAGTCTCTTCCTCTTGTTTGATCAGAAATACACCGTTTTCTATTTTAATACATTAATAAAAAAAAATCTTATATGGTAAAATAAATCTAATAAAATAAGTCTAATAATTCTGTTTTGGCAAGAAACATTATTTTTACATTAGTTTTGGTCAATCTAATACATGATTACAAATATTAATAACTTAACACTTGCGAGTAAAAGTATTAGTTTATTTTTTACTGACCCTATTTTTTACTAACCCTTTTTTTATTTAAATATATATATAGATATATATATATATAGATATATATATAAATATAGACTATTTTACGTCATCTTTACTTGAGAAGCAACATGGCATAAAATATTAAGATTTGGTACTTTTCTCTTTTATGTTTACCAAGGCTGCATTTATTTGATCAAAAATACAGCAAAAACATAATATTTTGAAATACTATGACAATTAATAGCTTCTAGTTTAATACATTAATGATATTTTTCTAATATACTGATTTAGTGCTTAAAAAAACATTTCCTATTATTATTAATGATAGAACTATAAAAAAATATTTTTGTGCAAACCTTGATATTTTTTTTAAAGATTTTTTAATAAATAGAATAGGTTAAAAGAACATTATTTCTAAAGAACTGTAAATAAGTAAATATGCATTTATTTATTTATTTATTTTAATTTAATAAATATTTATTTAATTCATTTAAATTAAATGTACATTTATTTTTGTTTAATTTAATTTTATTTTATTTTAGCCAGTGAAGGTCTTTACTGTACGTTTTGATTCATTTAATGCACCATTGCTGAATAAAAGTATTAATTTATTTGGAAAAAATCTGACTGACCCTAAATGTTTGAATGGTAATATACCTTAATACATTTTTAATATGTCTTTTTTTTTTTGTTAGTTTTTTGCTCTCCTTTAAAAAATCTATTCAAAAAAGACGTATGTAAAATACAATATAATTCAATAAATGTACCTTTTTCTTTTAAAGACTATAAAAGACTTATCAAAAACAATCATATTTTGAAATATTATGACCATTTTCTATTTTAATACATTAATGAAAATGTTCTACTGTATTGATTTGGTGCTCAAAAACATTTCCTATTATTATCAATGATGAAAACAGTATTTTTGTGGAAACCTTGATACTTTTTTCTAGTTTTAATTTTTCGGATGAATATAATAGATTCATATATTTATTTAAAATGTGACCCTGGACCACAAAACCAGTCTTAAGTCGCTGGGGAATATTTGTAGCAATAGCCAAAAATACATTGTATGGGTCAAAATGATTGATTTTTCTTTTATGCCAAAAATCATTAGGATACTAAGATCATGTTCCATTAAGATATTTTGTAAATTTCCTACCGCAAATATATTAAAACTTAATTTTTGATAAGTAATATGCATTGCCAAGAACTTCATTTGGACAACTTTAAAGGCGATTTTCTAAATATTTGTATTTTTGCACCCTCAGATTCCAGAATTTCAAATAGTTGTATCTTGGCCAAATATTATCCTATAACAGACCATACATCAATGAAAAGCTTATTTATTCAACTTTCAGATGATGTATAAATCTTAATTTCGAAAAATTAACACTTATGACTGGTTTTGTGGTCCAGGGCCACAAATGTATTTATTTAAATTTAGTTTACTTACTTTTTTTTATTTTATTTTACACAGTAAAGGTGTTTACTGTCAATTTTGATCAATTTACTGCACCCTTGTTAAATAAAATGATTAATTATTATTATTTATTTAATTATTTATTTATTTATTTTAATCTTACTGACTCTAAATGTTTGAATGGGTTAAATGTTCTATTTTTAAAAAGGCATATAAAGAGGTAAAATAGAATAAAATATAATGTGGTACAACATGGTAAAAGACTTGTTTACATACATTGTTTCTTGAATATAAGCGTGTTTGCTATTTTCCCCCCACTTGTTCTTCACATCTTTCCTGTTTATATGGACAAAACACTATTAAATAATACTTTCAATGTAAAAAAAATAGACGTTATGAGGAAGAACTACCAAAAAAGTTGGCAGTAATTTAGTTATAATGGATTATAATGCACCATTGTAACATGTTACTTTAAAAAACCAGCACTGCTAACCGCAGCGTGTAAGTGATTCAGGTGGGGGATCCAGGTACAGGCAGGAGTGAAAACTGATGCTCCAGTTGAACGGGAATACAAAGACTCCAGGAGCCCAAGCTGCATCTCAACTGTCATTAAATTTGCAAGCTGTTTTATTGGAATCAGTTTAAAACAAGATAGACGTGTAAATGGGTATCAGCTTCTGTGTTACCGCCTGGCCCGGTCCCAAGTCAGTTTTCTGACGAAAAAAGGAGTGATTCTTCAAAAGGAGATGAAAGGAGCATTTTTCGCCGTGGAGAGAGCAGAACAATGATGTGGTTCGGGAAATTGAACTTCGTTTATTTAAAATTACTCTATGCTGTTTGAACTTGACGCAACATTACCCACTTGCACATACAGGGAGAGCCGGCCGAATTGCATTAGCGAGAATCACAAACTGCATCCCTGTAGTTTCAGGTACAAATCTCATTTTCCTCTCGCTAAGAACACACACCAACACTCACAGACAAGACGAGATATAGACTCGGACCCCATTCGAAGCGTCAGTCTGAAGTCTCTTATTGATTTTAGCGAAGTGTTATCTTCATCAAGCTGTTTTTTACCTTTTAAAACAGTTTGGCACAAGCTGACATGTTCTTTAGAGCTGCTGCGGAGGTGTTAATGCACCTTGGACTGGCAGAGGAGGGGCTCGCAAGACCCTTTAAAGGTAAAGATTAATTACAGGCTGAGGTGAGGTGACGAACAGCGCGTGTGCGTGTCTGCGTGAGGGATGATGACAGCGCACCTCACAGATGAAGGCGTGCTCTTAATGAGCTGAGATCACAGTTCCCAACGTTCCATCTCCGTTATACGGGACGGGCCTTTATTAGGCGCCATACACTATGCTGTCACACGCTTTGAACATGTTCACACCAGCGCATATTCACCTGTCCAACACTGTGCGCACGCTGCTTTAAGAAAGCGGGCTGATCTATCAATTCAGTACGCCTGCTTTCTGAAGAACAGATTGCTTACATAAATTAAACATGCAAACAAAAGAAGACATCAATAAATGAAGACACAAGTCTCAGAGAATCAAAAGTTAGAAGAATAATGGAAGACTTCCAAGGTTATAAATATATGGGCGAGTAGTGTTGGAGAAACCATTTTTAAACTGTAGCTATGTAAGCTAAAAGCGTATGATCATTTTAAATAGTAAAAAGCTTATATTTAATATTTTTGAATAGTCTCTGACTCGTCAAAGTTGCATTTATTTGATTAAACTCATTAGAACAGTAGTATTGTGAAACATTTTTACAATATTAAATCAATTTAAAATAACTGCTTTGTGTTTTTTAGTGTCACATGATTCTTGTTGTACATATAAAACATTTATAAAGGGGGGGCGGGGCATTTCTAATTTTGATGAATAAAAAACTTCAAGAGAACAGAATTAATTTGAAATAAAATAAAAGTACATTAAATGAAAAATCTAGTGTATGTTTCAGGCTTGCAAGCTAAAATTGAAAACTACACTGAAGCTATAAATACAATAAAACAAAGTAAATTAAAATAGTGTATACAGGCTTGCAAACTAAAATAGATAACTACACTAAAGCTATGAAATATTGTTTTTTAAATAATAATAAAAATCTAGTGTATGTTTCAGACTTGCAAACTAAAATTGATAACTACACTGAACCAATAAAATAAAATAAAATAAAATAAAATAGTGTATGTTACAGGCTTGCAAACTAAAAGTAATAACTACACTGAAGCTACAAAATAAAATAAATAAATAAATATTACATATCTAGTGAACAATACAGACTTGCAAACTAAATTCGATAACTACACTGAAGCTATAAAACAAAATATAATAAAATAAATTAAAAATCTAATGTATGTTACAGACTTGCAAGCTAAAATTGATAACTACACTGAAGCTATAAAATAAAATATTAAATAAAATACAATAAAAAATTAAATAATCTACTGTATGTTACAGACTTGCAAACTAAAATCGATAACTAAACTGAAGCTATAAAATAAATTAAAATAAAGTATAATAAAATTTAAACAATAAAATAAAATAAAATATGAAATAAAATACAATAAAAAATTATGCAAATCTAATGTATGTTACAGATGTGAAAACTAAAACAGATAACTACACTGATGCTATAAAATAAAATAAAAAATACAATAAAAATCTAGTGTATGTTACAGTCTTGCAAACTAAAATCAATAACTACACTGCAGCTATGAATAAAATAAAATAATATAATAAAATAAAATGAATCCAGTGTATGTTAAAGGCTTGCAAACTAAAATCAATAACTACACTGAAAATAAAATAAAATAAAATAAATCTAGTGTATGTTACAGACTTGCAAACTAAAATCAATAACTACACTGAAGCTAAAAATAAAATAAAATAAAATAAAATAAAATAAAATAAAATAAAATAAAATAAAATAAAATAAAATAAATCTAGTGTATGTTACAGGCTTGCAAACTAAATTTAATAACTACACTGAAGCCATAAAAGGAAATATAACACATTCCGCTACACAGATGACATACAATGCACCACAAAAAAATACAATTGTGTGCACAAGAACAAACTGAAACATTTTTGTGATCCATTTGATGGATTTTACTTGAATCGTCTAAATGTACCACATTGATTAGTGATGTAGTATTTTGCTACACAGCTACTGGAAAAAAAAAATACTGGTGTGGTCATGCAACTTGCAAATGCAGCTAACTTTTACTTCTAGTCTGACTCCACCATTGACACCATTTTCTGTCTTCTCCAGCTAAAAAAAGGTATACATGTTGAACCTAAATCAAAGAATACATAGATCCTCTACACTGCATTTGAAATCATCTCATTACAGGAATTACTTCTATCTCTCCTCTATTAAAGCCAGCCGGGAGAGCCAGCAGTCCCTCAGGGCGCCACCGTCGTGGCCGCCAGCGGCGTACTCAAGCCCAGCCATGGGTAAGTGTGAGCTGGCAGGCCCGAGAGAAGCTTTGGCTCCGCTAGTCTGTGAATACTGGAGTCCACTACCGCAGCGCGCCCAGGACGGGGGGTCCGTCCAAGGACACATTGCTCCTGGAGAAGGACCCTGGACAGATGGGCGTCTGGATCTCAGAAGTGTACACTAACCACTGATGTCAGGCCAGAACTGCTCTCCGGTTGCCAACCGCAACATTACGCTCACTTTCTAGTCGGTTATGACTGAGGACACTTGACATATATTGCTCGTTTCTAAAAAGGCCTCGCATTCGATGTTCAAAACAAGTAAATATTAATTCGAATGCACACGGAGCACATAACAGCTTCGCTATATTGCCTCTAAGCTTCCGATGTTTACCCGACACCCATTTGTTTGCCATTTTTCTGTACGTGTAGCCTGACCGGGTGATTTAGAGGCAGCTCTCGATAGCGTACAGCCTGCTTAATGACAGTTATTTCCTCCCATAAGAGCAGCTCTGAATTAGTGCTCAAATATGATCCCTTATTACAGTCAATAAAACATGCCATTCTAATTATGAGCAAGTGAAGCAGCTCAGGATGGAAAAAAAAGAGATGTCTCTATTAGAACGCTTGCTATGGAAAATATCAGCCTGTAGATTTAATCCAAATCCCATTTGATGGTTATTTCCAATAAAGACGTTACACTTTCTATGCTTTCCCCTCAGCTGTAAAAGAATACATGTGTGGATTTTAATAATAATCATATATCACAGCATGCAACACATAATGTTCAGTGCTGGTATGATATGTAATGATGCCCAGATGGATGTTGGTGTGTGTTGTGGATGCACCTGAGCACTCGGTGCCAGTAAAACTCCTTTTCCTCCCTGGTGGCATTGCAACTTCACCGCTGAAGGAAAACACAGAACGCTGCCAAGGCTCTTGTGCGCTGCCCAGTCGCTGCGCCGCTCTGCCAAAAGCATTTTCTCACTCGCTCGCTGCCATTTCCATTTCTGCCAACTTCCAATGACAATGTTATGCTTGTTTGCACCATAAATACACTTAATAGGTATTATGACAACATTCATAAACAGACTGATCAGAACCTGATCTCCTCCACTGAATAATAAGGTTTTACGTTTAATAGAGTGGATTTCTGTAGCGTTTGAGACGGAAAGGCTTTAGGGATCTTATCCAAATGAAACGCTATTATTTTGGTTGAAAAGCTGGGTCAGAATTCAAGCTCGATTTTATCAGCTTCCCCTCCTCCTAAACTGGTCTCTTTTCACATTTTCACATTTCACTTTTTGTTCAGAGCTGTACATTTGTGTCACTGAATCATCAGTAGCACTAGTCGCTGCTTTAATGAATGTTTTTGTCAGCTAAGTGGGTTTTTAATTTTAAACAAACATTAAATAATAATAATTATTATTCATAATTAATAATATTATTATTATACTTAAAATAAATATTATGAATATTACTAATTATTAGTTGTTGTTGTTGTTATTATTATTATACATGAATTATTATGAATAATAATATTTTACCACATTTTAAACAAACAGAAAATAAAAATAATTCATTTTCATAAGTAATAATTATATGTAAAATATATATAATGCATAATAATAACAACAACAAAAATTACAACTGTTATTATTTTTTTATTAATTGAATTAATATGAATTTAATAATGATAATAATAATTATTTATTATTATTTATTTTACCTACATTTTAAACAAACAGATACTAAAAAGAATTATTATTCATAACTAATAATTAATATAAGTATAAAAATAATAACAAAATCTACAAGTATTATTAGTATTTTACTTGCACACACATAAATGCACAATGATATTAATACTACTACTACTCCTACTACTACTACTAATAATAATAATAGGTATATTATTATTTAATCCACACATTATTATTATCAAGACATAAATAAATAAACAAACAAACAAACAAATGGTATTATAATATTTTTAAATAATGATAATAATAAGCCACAAATAAATAAATAAATAAATGGTATTATAATATCATTATGTTTATTATTAATACTTGTATTAATTATAAATAAATGAATAAATAAATAACCAGCCATGTCTGAGAAGTTATCAATAGAAGTTAGCTTCCATGACTCACCAGCGTACCAGTGTTCACATTTATCAAACCTCAAACACTCTTTTCAAGTGGACTTTGCAACTTTCACAACAGCGAAATGAGTTGGGCCTGCACCAAAACTCTAGTATGAAACACTCCTAAAGTTCTCAGTGAAAGTAAACATTTCTTTGAAATAAAAAAAGCTAATCTCAAAAGCAGATCTCCGAGCTGTAAACTGATCAGGGCTTTCTTTCGTTCTGAATAATGATTTGTTTTCCCCTCAGGATCCACACACCTATTCCACACTCCTATTTCTCACACATTTGGATTATTTATGTTGGAGTTCACTTCAAGCAAAATGGTCTTTAAAGCTTTAGACAGCGCGCCGCAGATGCTGCCCTCCTCATATTTCTGCCGTTTTCTCCTAATGTCTGTTTCATGTTGAAAAGCCTCAAAAAAACACCCCATTTTGCCAGCGTCTTGGTATCTGTTACTGATGACCACTCTCTGGGAATATTCTGTGCGTCCAATTCACAAACTTATTGTACTTACGGCTGAAATTTGTTCACACAACTGCTTTTAATTAAAGTTCTCGATTCGTCATGATTGCGAAACGCATGGGATTTTAGACGTTTTGTTTGGAGGAGGAAGTTATATTGGGTTTCTCAGGGCTGCTTCTTAAGAGGCGAGTGTCTGTCAGGCATGAGAGGGTTAAAGTGCACAGCGAAGGGGTCAGAGGTTAGCTGAGTGTACCGGGATGAAAATCACTGCTGAATCAGACAGCAGCCTTGGCTCTGACTGTGTGAACGTCAGGGTGTCCATGAAACTCCATTAAAACTGTCCAGTCCTTCCCTTGGGAATGAACAGCCACTTCCTTCTTCTATTTCTCTGTTTGCATTTCCTCTGGGAATGGGAGTGTCTCTCATCAGTTACAGTTACACATATAAACTTTTCCAACTACATAAAACAAGGACATTACTAGTTCTGAGAATTCCTGAAAATTCATGGAAGTACCATAAATCTTGCCAATCTTAACAATAATGCAAATGAAAAAACTGAATAAAAACCTCTAATAAAGCATGAAGCGTTATATTTTATATTTTTTTATATTTTTAAACGCCAAGTGTTATATTTTCAAAATCTGATTTTTTTTTTATCTGAATGTTCTGATGTTTGCAGATTATCATCCAAAATCTATCCAAATGTATTTACAAAATTAAATACAAAATAATAATTGTATTGACTACAATTATAAGCCAGCCAAACAGACTAAAATTATTCAATTAATATATAATATAATATAATAGAATATAATAGAATATAATGTAATATAATGTAATATAATGTAACATAATATAATATAATATAATATAATAAATTACATTTTCAAAAAAAAAAATACAAACAACTTTAAATGTTATATTTTCAAAATAAGATTTTTTGTTTGGAAGTTTGATGTTTGCACATTATCATCCAAAATATATCCAAAATTATTTAAAAAAACAAACAAAAAATAAAAATTTTATAGAGTACAATTAATTGCCAGCCAAATAGACTAAAATTATTAAATGACAATAATTACAATAATAAAATATTTTTTTTAATATATAATATATTATATTATATTATAAAGAATGACATTTTAGACAAAAATCATTTAAAAAGAATCATTAAAAAAAAAAAAAAATACAAGAAACGTCATACATTAGTTTTTCAAAAACATATTTTTTTGTATAAAGGTTGATCTGTTTGCACATTATTATCCAAAATATATCCAAAATTATTTACAAAAATAAATAAAAAATAATAATTTTACTGACTACAATTATATGCCAGGAAAATAGACTAAAACGATTAAATTACAAAACATTAATTATAACAATGTAAAAAATATAATATAATATAATATAATATAATGACATCTCACATGACAAAAACTGTAATGTCAAATGTTATATTTTTTAAAATCTGATTTTTTCTTTGAAAGTTTGATCTGTTTGCACATTATCATCCAAAATATATACAAACATATACAAATAATCAATTACATGCCAGCCAAATAGACTATTATTAAATTACAAAATATAACATAATATAATAAATGAGATTTGACAAAAATGTTTCAAAATACTATTCTATAAATACTAAACTATAAATTCTAAAATGTACTGTGACTTTATGACACATAAATGCGCAACTATCGATTTTTAAATCAAAACCACAGGCTACATTTTAGCAGAGACCCAAGATGCAGGAATAGAGCCTGAAACATCTGGCCATGCAATCTTATGCAAAGATGAGCAAAACACACCCACGATTTATACTAACAATCTACAATGGCAACATGGAAAGCATTAGGGCGGTTAACACTATCAAACCGAAATGAATTTTGAAAGCAACTCTTCTTTTTTTCAATCAAACAGGATATGGCTCACAAGCTACAGGGATTGTGGGCGGACGAGCCCCTGACGCAAAACTTCCAGCTCTGGAGCCAAGAGTCACAAAGGGTATCGCTTCCATTTCTTTTGGAAAAACAAAAAGTACAGAGACATCAGAGAAATGTGAAGAAATGCGGACTTGACGCTATTTGAATTTCTGAGGTCTGATGCAGAAGGTCCACAGTAATAGCGGCCTGAGAAAGTGTCTGTTTGTCAGAGAAATCGAGCATTAATTAATGACCAGCTGCCAAACTGCAAAATCGCTAATAATACTTAAGCTTGTGCCTTGGGCCCGTCAGCCGCACACAAATCAATAGATCGACAGTTTCCACTGTACAACATAAGTCGACGTCCATTTAAACACACACACACACACACACACACACACACACACTAGAGAGAGTTCTGGCTGAAGCGGGCTGGACGCCTCCGACTGCTGCCAGTCTCTTTCTCTCCCTCCAAGTCCGTTTTCCCAGCGCGCCGCCCGAGCTAGATTAGCTAATTAAGGGGGACTGAGGCAGATCTGTAGCTGGTGTGGCGGCGTGTTTTGACAGGTGGGCTTAGCGAACTGTGATTAGGGGAGAGGCCACGGCGAAGCGGTTAAGCCCTCCGTAAGCCCCTCGCCGACACGAGGAGCGATGCAATGCATGCAGACCCCTGAAAACCCACTGCTGGATCTGAGAAGGAGGAGGGGGTGGGAGGTTTGTGATTGACACCTTGAAAAGCTGAGATTTCACCCCCATCCGCAACCTGTCCCGCCTGAATGTTGTCATGAGAGGTGTTAGGAAAACACCTGCCTTCTTGGACTTTTGAAAGAATATTTTGGCCTCAGTACAAGTTAAGCTCAATTAACAGTATTTCTGGCACCATGTTGATTAGAACAAAATAAAAGGAAAACCTTATAATGAAGGTGAATGTGAAGCTTTTAAATTTCTAAAAGCACTTACAATAATTAGTATGTTTTGTTTTATTATGAAGCTAGAAAGCTCTTTAAATAATCATTTTTGTGTCAACAAAGTTCAAAACTGAAACTTACTCTAGAGAAAAGGTTAAGTAATTTTCCCCACACATTAAAAGCATATTAATATACTGTTTGGCTATGTCTATATATATTGTGGCTATACATCTGAAACAGTGACTATACTGAAATAAACATTCTTTTTAAAAAATCAGGTACAATTTTGTTGTTGTTGCTTTTTAGGTACACTACCAGTCAAAAGTTTTTGAACAGTAAGATTTTCTGCTCATCAAACATGCATTTATTTGATCCAAAATACAGCTAAAGTAATATTGTGAAATATTTTTACTATTTAAAATACCCACTTTCAATTTGAATATATTTTCACTTTTTTCCCTGTGATCAAAGCTAAGTTTTCAGCATCATTACTCCAGTCTTCAGTGTCACATGATCCTTCAGAAATCATTCTAATATGCTGATTTGTTGTTCAATATTATTTGATATTTGAAACAGTAGAGTACATCTTTTTATTTAGCAAGAATGCTTCAAATTAATCAAAAGTGATGATAAAGACATTTATAATGTTTAAAAGATTTCTATTTCAGATAAATGCTGTTCTTCTGAACTTTCTATTCATCAAAGAAACCTGAAAAAAATAAATAAACATTTTTTGAGAAGCAAATCAGAATATTAGAATGATTTCTGAAGGATCACGTGACCGGAGTAATGATACTAAAAATTCAGTTTTGAAATCACAGGAATAAATTACATTTTAAAATATATTCAAATACAAAACAGTTATTTTAAATAGTAAAAATATTTTAAAATTTTACTGTTTGGCTGTACTTTGGATCAAATAAATGCAGGCTTAGCGAGCAGAAGAGACTTCTTTAAAAAAACTTGAAAAATCTTACTGTTCAAAAACTTTTGACTGATAGTGTAACAACTTTTTTTTTTTTTTTTCTCCATGGTTTTAATTTTAGTTTCAGTTTTAGTTAAGTACTGTATGATAACCCTGTGGACTGACCCAATTTACTTCCATTGTTAGTTCCTCATGATAATCTAGATTTTTGGTTCAAGATTCTAGATTGTACTGAACCTGCAATATTCCTTTAAGGCCCTCCCTGTTTAAAAAAAAACAGCATATGCTGGTTAGGTAGGTTTTGATGCTGGAATGCTGGTTTTAGTTGGTTTAAACTGGTCCTAAGCTGGTTTATGCTAGTCCTGAGCAGGAGGGACCAGTTTAGAACCAGCACATGACCAGCTTAGGACCATCTTAAACCAGCTAAAACCAACATCCAAGCATAAAAACACACCTAACCAGCATATGCTGTTTTTTTTTTTAACAAGGCCTTTATGTGACTGAACATACCATTGAATGCTACTGAATGAAAAAAGTTATGAAACGGCAAACACAGGATGAGAAAGTATTAAATAAAAGGTTTAATATATAGTGAAAAGAAATAATTCTTTCATCGTGGCCGGTTGCTTTATTCTTAAGCAAAGACATGGGGATATCACTAACTTAGTTACTAACTAACCAATTATTTCAAAGACAAACATGAGTTACAATTTTTTGAGCATTGGAGGTAAAGCTGTAGCTGACGCGTCACATGAAATTCAACGCAATTGGACAACGCTGACGTGGGGATTCGAACGAGCCTTTTCACTTAAAACAGCAACAGACAGCACTTGCATAAACAGTAACTGTTGGCAAGCTGGCAGATATGACCAGTTCAACAGTTTTAATAAACTCTCTCCCCCTTCCGCCAGAAGCTCTTTGTTTTCTCTCGGGTTCACAAGTGTTTCTTTGTTTTTGCGTGTATGTGTGTGCGCACGTGCGCTCACGAGAGTGGGAACGCTGCGTGTGTGCGTATGTTTGTGCATTCAGCTATTTGTGAGCAATTCCTCATAGAGCTTTCTCAGCAGGTAAAGATGTGCTCGTGTGGGTGATGGGAGTAGGATTAGTATTATCTAAAACTCTCCAGCCGCCCTGAGTATCATCCACCGTGCTTAAGTTAAGGTGCAAGACCGGGTGATTTGCATAAGTAATTAGCTAATGTGCTGTTCAATTTCACTCCCATCTGGCTGCCTGAGCAGGCCCTCATTTCTCAAATTGACAGGCTGGTCTCTATCACTACCCACACTGCAACAAGGCGCACACCAAATTAATTTGTCAACCTTCTCCAGTAATGGGATGTTCACCTTGAAAACTCAATTTTCCCGAGTCCGACTGAGAGAAAAGCTAGGAATTTGCTCTAAAATATATCGCAAAATTATAACAAAAGCATGGCGAGATGGTTTTTTGATAGCTTTGTAGAAAGTGACAGCACAAAGCGCACAAAAGAGGCTTCATACACCAAACGCGCACAAGAGGCCATGGCAGTATCTGTTTACTAAAATGACCTAATTGGCCATTAATAGAGAGATGCAGATATTTGTTTTCTCAGAAAAATTCACTAAATATGACTCACTGCTACTGTATATTTATTGGAATAAAAAGTGTAATAACAGAACATTAACTCTATTATTAGAGCTATTTAGCTAAAATGAAACAAAAAATAATAAATAATAAATATGTAATTAACTGATTAAAATTTAAAACTGTTAAAAATGGAAACATATTTTAAACTAACTGAGCAAATAATAAAAAAATAAATACAATTAAATTTACCAAAATTACACTGTATGGGTCAAAAATATAGATTTTTCTTTAATGCCAAAATTCATTAGGATTAAGTAAAGATTATGTTCCATGAAGCTATTTTGTAAATTTCCTACCATAAATATATCAAATCTTATTTTTTATTTGTGCATTCCTAAGAACTTCACCTGGACACCTGGACAAAGGCGATTTTCTCAATATTTAGTTTTTTTAGCACCCTCAGATTCCAGATTTTCAAATAGGTGTATCTTGGCCAAATATTGTCCTATCCTAAGCTTATTTATTCAGCTTTCAGATTATGTATAAATCTCAATTTTGAAAAATTGACACATAAGACTGGTTTTGTGGTTCAGGGTCACATATTTTGAAGTATCCCACTGAGAAAAGATTAATAATAATACATTTTATAATAATAAAAAAAATCTAAAAGAAAATAGTTCCCCCA
This sequence comes from Cirrhinus molitorella, assembly GCA_033026305.1. Lineage (NCBI taxonomy): Eukaryota > Metazoa > Chordata > Actinopteri > Cypriniformes > Cyprinidae > Cirrhinus > Cirrhinus molitorella. The sequence continues at coordinate 16,873,818 of CM065129.1, forward strand.
AGTGTGCTGGAAAGTGGCATAACACACTATTCTGAACTTTAAATTGTGTAAACTATAAAGTGTGATGTTAAAATAGGATTAATATACTTTAATGAGACATTTTAAGACTTGTGTATGCCTGGGCATCTACGCATCAACTTTCCATCATGTCTTTGTTGTGCACAGTGGGCCTGGATATTCTCATATGGGTGTAGTGCTGGGCGAAGGGGGCTGGTTTTGGCACAGACGCCACTGATGCCAGGGTGCTCAGCTCAGGGACCACTCAGGGAAATGAGCCAAAAAAAGAATTTAATGAAACCCCCACCCTGGCCAAAATTAATTTCCAGTCTCATCTCTCGCCGAGGGCAGTGTGAGTTCTGGGACCCCCGGCCCATTTGTGGAGGGTGAAGGAAAAACGGGCTCATATAAATAAAAACATTACTCCACCCCAATACCTTTTCTCCTCTTTATTTCATTTCTGCTCGATGGTGACTGCATAGTTATTAAATTCCTTTGTGTGTTGTGCCCGTTCCTGTCTCACTGCTCTTAAAATGGCTATTCATTTTGCCAGCTGCCACCCACTACAACATAAAGAGTCCCTAAGAACGGCACGGGTGACGTGGGATTTCTGGAGTGGGCCCAGAACCCACTTACACATGCACAAATACCTAAATACACGCACTTATGCACATAAAAGTGGCTAAGCCAAACGAAGACACCGATACAATCTTTAAGATTTTCTGCAACCTGCTGCATTCATCAGGCTGCATTTAAACAACACTTCAGTGCTTTATTTTTATCTAATAAAGTAGCAGTGGCGCTTCTGCTTCTGCGCACCGGGGCGTTAAGCTTCTGTGCTGATGGATGCTGGGAGATGCATTCTGGGCCCTCAGATGCCTCGCTGTCTGTCCAGCGCACCATCAAATGCTTTCCATGCCATTTAGCGCCGTGAATCCCACGCCACAGCGCGTGCCCGACCTTGGCGTTTTCTAGTGGCTCTGCCCGTGCCATCTGCAGCCGGCAGGCTTGGGTAGTAAAGCATCTCGACCCCGCGATTCGGGCACATTACGCCCCCACAAGGGGCTCGGCCAGATGGCACTACCCACTAAGAGGGTTTTACTGCCGCTAAAGACGCCTGGGCAGCAGCGGTGCCCACTCTCTCTCTCTCTTCCTCGTTTGCCACTGCCAAATGCTCCTTCAGCAGACACGGCGGTCATGATTAGCAGGCAACAAACAATCCTTTAGCATCCACCAGGGCCTGCTGAACAGCTCCATGCAGCCGGAGCCTTTAGCGTAAAGACGAAAAAGAGAGAGACAAACGGCCTGCCTTTCATTACTCGGACTCGTCTACAGAGACTGATCTCTCCGCTCCCGTCATAAAGCTGCCGTTAACTGCCTACAGACTGCGCCTGATGAGAACCAACCCCTGAATTTGCTTGATAAAGCACTGGATTTGTTTTCCCACAATGGCTTATGGTCGGTCACAGTTGGCCCACATGGCGAAGCTAAAAAGTGTTACTGGCCCTCCAACGCTAACTTATCAAAGCGATCACATTTAAATGATTAGGTATAATGGGGTGAAGAATGGAAATAAGCAAAAACATCTGACAAAATCAAGCCACTCTCTAAAACATGAAAAATCTCCCACAGCGCATTGGTACCTAAAGCTAGCACGGATGGCTTTTAGCTGCTTGTTCCAGGGTCAAGGCTCATTAACTTCAACAGTTAGACCCTACTGGTAGTGTTCACATTTTTAAAGGATTAGTTTGCTTCCAGAATAAAAACTTCCATCCAAGATGTTCATTTCTTTCTTTCTTTTTCTGTTTTTGAGGAAAACATTCCAGGACTTTTCTCCATATTGGCGACTTCAATGGGGATCAACGGGTTGAAGGTCCAAATGGAGCTTCTAAAGGGCTCCACATGATCTCAGTCAAGGAATAAGGGTCTTATCTACTGAAACGATCTATCATTTTCTTAGAAAAAATTAAATTTAGGGCTGTCCTCGACTAAAGATTTTTCTGGTCGACTAGTAGTCATTCATTTTAAGCATTAGTCGACTATTAGTCGCATGTTTATAACTAAACCATATAAATCATAATAATGAGCCTTCAATTGTCTACATAGCCTAATAAGCACTCAAGCGCACCGGCAGATATAATTATTATGAAAGTGTCAGGGAAAAACAGCAAGGAGACTGCACTGACGTTTTAATAACTTGTTGATAAACTAGTGCTTTCTTTGTTTTTGGTTCAAGAGATGAAGTCTGCGACATCTGGTCATCTTCAGCAGCAGTGATATGCCTGTATGCATGTTTCATATGAATTACATAATCTTAGAATATTTGTTTTCTATTTGAATTGGTTTATTTAAAAGTAAACATTTCACTGTCTATATTTTTCATATTTGTAAATACACAGAGTTTCGAAGTTTCATGCTCAAGATCACTGACCGCACCGGCGCCTCCATCTATCATGCAGTGGGCGAGCCACTGTTTTTTTTGTAGGTTAACTATAGAATGAGGGTGTTTTTGCAGTGATGCCATAGCAGAACCATTTTTGGTTCCCTAAAGAACCTTTCAGTGAACAGTTCTTAAAAGAACCATTTTGAAGAACGTTTTAAAAATCTAAAGAACCCTTTTCGACTATAAAGTACCTTTTCTGCATTTGAAAGGTTCCATTGATGTTCAAGGTTCTTCATAGAACCATCGATGCCAATAAAGTACCTTTATTTTAAAGAGTGTAGATAAGACCCTTATTCCTTGGCTGGGATCATGTAGAGCCCTTTGAACCTGCATTTGAAACTGCAATTTGGACCTTCAACCTGCTGATCCTCCACTATATGGAGAAAAATGCTGGAATGTTTTCCTTAAAAAACCTTAATTTCTTTTCAGCTGAAGAAAGAAACAGATCTTGGATGTTTATGGTCTGACATGGGGGTGAGTAAATTATCAGGAATTTTTTATTCTGAAAGTGAACTAATCCTTTAAAAAGCCTTTTAATTTTGAATATAGAACGATAAAAGATGCACCAGTGAACCTGTCTGGTGGTATTTTCAGAGCAAGTATGTATGGTCAGCCTGGCCACTACCACACGTCACAGAACATATAGATCACTCAGCTCAGGTGAGTGGAAAAAAATAGGAAAAATCATGCGTGTGGTCAAGAAAGAAATCAATAAATTCATTTTTTTGTTTGGCACCTTACAAGGATAGAGTAGGTATGTGTGCTGGAGACGTCATAGATGGTACAGATGGTTTTAGTCGGGCTTTTCCACGTATCCGTTATCATTAAGGAACTTTGAGAAAACCTGCCTTTAAATGAGGGATACAAAACAGCAGGTACATTTACCAAGCCTGGCTTAAACGTCTCTAAGGTCTAGCTTAACTCGTGCGGAGATCTCTTAGTAAGCTTGTTAGTATTGCAGCAATGTCTGAAAGTCCAGTCAATCACGCAGACGGTAAAGCCCTGATCGAGAAACTCTTATTCTCAGCTGACTAGGTCTTACCGGTAGAATCCGCAGCACGGTTAAGATGCGTGAGGGGTGAGCGGTGGCCCTTATGTAAAGTGTTGACAGGATCAGAGGTGGAGGAAGGGATCTTTACTGGACTCCTGGCCCAATTAAGCGTCAGTCGCTGTGGTTGATTAAGGGATTAAAACGGGCTGGTTGATGAGCTCGGTATTGACTGCTAGAAGAGAACGAGCAAACCTAAATCCCCCCCATCTCTCTGGAGCCACTAGCCTGCAACCTGGCCTCTGGTCTGGTGTGTATGCATCTGAATGGGTGCAAGTAAACTATGTAAATCTGTGAGTTTTGTGTGTAAGTACACAAGCATTAAGCAAAAATTTCATTCAAAAATGAAAATGCATCATTTATGCTTGTTGTTTCAAACCTGTGTAAGCCTAAAAATGGCAAAAAAAAAAAAAAAACATTAAATTATTGTAAAAACATTCCTTATTTCAAAGAAAAAAAAAGTTCATAATCACTAATCAAAATATTAAAACTTGCTTGTCTTTTAACCCTCCATTCAATGCCCATTGGAAAAATTTCCTGCCCTATTTTTTTTTCTCTGAAATCAATCAAATTACCGAAAAACTGGGTTGCAAACAACAAGTCGCATTGACTTCAATTTGTGTGTGTTTTATTTGTACTGTGTGTTCATGTGTGTAGTGTGGCATTGGGGTTTTATCAGGAAAGTTTATAGCTGCTGGTGGTTTTACTTGCAGAGGTAAAAACAGGTTTTTCTTTTTTCTTTTTCTCCCCTGTTTTATGACATGATTGATTTTCTTTCATCGGCCGAGACTCCCCAGGAGATGCGAGGTGGGGGTGGGTGGAGGGGTAGGTCAGGGAAAACTGAAGCGCATATATGTGTGTGTGTGTGCGTGCATTTTCACCGGACTTAACCAACCAGCTCTTTCCGTGTATGTTAGACAAGTTGAGCGCTTCACACTGTGTCTGGATACAATATGCCCGGGAACACAAGCAGAAGAGGATTAGAGACAACATCTTCCCCAAACACACTCAGTCTATTCACCTCTATGGGCTTGGCAGCTCTGTACACCCCAACTGTTGAAAATGACTGCTTGAGACACTTCACTAGAGAAGATTATTTTCATAAAAATTCAGAGTGTTATGAAAAATTATTTATTGTTATTTAGATGTAGTACTTGCAATTGTAAGAATTTCAATAAAGCACAAAAAGCTACATAAAAGTGCATATAAAGCCTTTTTTGTGCCTAACCATACAGAATATTTCATCCGAAAGTCTATATAAAAGACTTACTTGAGCCATATCTAGAGACGTACGCCCTGTTTACACTAGTGTGTTTTCATTTTAAAATGGCGTTTTAAAATGAAAATGACCCACGTCTACACTGGCTATTTCACTATATTTCAGAAACAATCTTTGTTTACACTACACAGCCAAAAACGCATGTCACATGACCATTCATGCACACTGGGCATGCATTGTTTACATGGTTGTTTTGGTTTACACTTAAATGCAAACCTGGAGTTTAAAACTAAACTAAAACGTGGTCTGCAGCGTTTTCGAAAGTCTGTTTTCGAGGGTCAAAAAGCCTGATTTAAGAAAAATTAAAATAAATAAATAAATAAATAAATAAAATAATTTAATTTAATAAAAAATATCAATGTTTTTTATATCTAAGGTCCTGTGGGATTTTTGTCAATTTTATTATGGATTTATTAAATTCACTGTGACATATAACATCAAGTGACTTATTGCTTTCAGATATTAAAAACATGAATGAATAAAAGACACCAATGTTCAATAATCATGCATTAATAGACAAATTTGAAATAAATTTGTCCACCACTCATTAACTCGTTAACATAACTGTATTTCTGCATAACTCTAAGGTTTTTTTTACATTACCTTTGAACATGGCTTGTTCAATCAGATTTTTTAAGTAGAATTTAACTTTAAAGTAGAATTTTTTTATCACTATGGTATAACTTTTTCTTTTATTTTTCTCATTGTTTTAGCATTTCTATATTTTCTAAAAATGCTGAATTCAAAGTGGTTAAAAATGTGGTGGAACTAAATGTAATTTAATTGTAATGGGTTGTCATCAAAAACCAATTAAATATAATTATTAAAATTAAAATGTAAAATATTCATGTTGTGAAGTATTATTATTAAATATATAAATATTTTTAATATCTTAAATCTTGTGGGGGGGTTTTCATCATGATATAAGACATTTTTTATCTTTGTCACAATCATTTCTGTAATTAATAAAAAAACTATTCTAAAAAACTCTAGATTTTAGTTTTCTTTATCATACATTAAATTCAAAGTGGTTAAAAATGTTGTGGAACTATGGTTTTATTTTAAAATGTAAGTTTTGATTTATTTTTTTACATTTAATTTAATGGGTTGAATTTGTTTTACAAAGTAAAAAAGTTTAAAAAAATAAATTAGGGTTTACTAGTTATCTATATCTATATCTATATATATATATATATATATATATATCTGACCTATTTATTATTAAAATCAAAATTAAAATGTTGTTGCAAAGTATTATTATTGAATTATTATTATTATTATATCTTATATCTTATTTATCCTTGTCACAAAATTTTCTGTAATTTTTAAAATCACTTCAAATTTAATTTAATTTTAATGGTTGAATTTGTTTTACAAAGTTAAAAAAAAGTTTAAAAAATCTGACTTATTTAATTATTACAATTAAAATGTTTTCAAATAATGTTGTGAAGTATCATTATTTTATATCTTGTTTTTTTTTTTGTCATTATGATATGATATTATGATTATGAACTTTTTTTTAACCTTGTCACAATAATTCCTCTAAATTACTGATTTTACTTTTTAAATGTAATTTTAATGGGTTTAATTTGTTTTACAGAGTAAAAAAGTTGTATATATAAATCACAGCTAAATGAATTTATCAAAAATCAATCTGACCTACTTCATTATTAAAATTTAAATATTGCAAAACATTAATGTTGAGAAGTATTATTATTAAATATATAAATATTTCTAATATTTCATATCTATTAAAGATGTTTTTGTTGCTGTTTTTTTTTCTCATCATTTGGTATAACAATTATTTTATTCTTGTCCAATTATTTCTGAACTTTCTAAAAAGTTAGTTTAGTAAAAAGTGTTTGTGTCACTATGATTTTATTTAAAAATCTAACATTGATTTTACTTTTCAAACTGAATTTAATTTTAACAGGTTAATTTGTTTTACAAAGTGAAATTACAGTTAACTGAAGTTATCAAAAAACAATCTGACTGGCCACTAACTCGCTCCGTTCTGTTGAGACTGCACCCTTGGCTCCGGTCTGAGTGATCAATGTATTACAAGACAATGTGTTTTTACTTAGGGCATAAATCCATGTGAAAGTGCACCCGGCTCTGGCTACCAGAGGGGACACAGCTCAGAAAAATCGCCCCACTTATCCCAATCCCAGCACACGCTACATTACTCTCCGCAGATTTGGGGAGGGGAGGGGCATCCCCTTCTGCCCACCATTAGCCACTTTATTTCATTCCTGGGATCAAATTTGTTGTCCAGTTAGGCCTCTCATCTCCAACTCAAAGGGAATAAATAAAAGCAAGCTTTATTGCTCGGCACCCTGAAACAAGAAAGGGGGCAAGGAGAGAGGGAGAGAGAGAGAAAGAAAAAAAAAAATCTCCAATTCATTCGGATCCAGTCAATAACACTGTAATATTTATGAAGGCTGGATGCTGGCCTGCCCTAAAACCCAAACTCCAGCAATCCTGAATTATAAATTGGTATTGATTTGTGTTGTGTTTTGTGTGAGTGTGTGTGTGCGCACGAGTGTGTTTGTTAGAGAAACCGAGAAATATAGAAATGGCGCGCGTGTGTGTGTGTGTGTGTGTGTGTGTGTAAGAAAGACAGACAGAGAAAGTGTGTGTGTGTAATTGCATGTAGAGGCAGTATTCGTTTGGAAAGCGAGAGACGGTGTGTTTTTACGGGGCCGATAAAATTCTAACAAGAGGTGTATATAGCTTCAGGTGGGCAAATGAGTGTGTGCAAAGAGTTGTGTGTGAGTATGAATGAGAATTGACATGCGTATGCAAGAATGTCTGTTTATAATACTATAAACGTGAGTAGGTGTGTTTGTGACTTTGTGCACATACATACTGTACGTGTGTGTGAGGTTTAAACTATGGGGTCTTACTAACAACAACAAAGCATCAAATATACATGATCCTCCGGCTCTAGAGATCTATGTCAGCTGCACATAACACAACAAAGGCCGACCCAGACAAACACCAACACAATAAACTACACCGCCACAACTCACACACAAGCCAGGCTTCATCACAAGCAATCCCTGCACTGGGAAAAGCTCTCCATGTAATGGTGAACACTAATTAGTGGTGTTTACTAAGGCACTTAAGGCAAGAAGCACTATTACAATGGCTCATACTTAGGGTTTGTGATTTAACAGACTTCCAACCAAGTGTTAAGTGTACTGTTTGTGCTACAAACACTTTTTTTTTTGTTTGAAGATGGGCATGCTAATACTTTTCTACGCATTTAGATTTACAGTTTTCACATGTAAAAAAAAAAACATAAAATAAAATGTAAATTACCAACACCTCACTCCCAACTTGTCACATATTGATGCTTGGTCAGGACACCTTGAAGTTGCATTTTGACGCACAGGGTACCCCTTCAGCGTTATTTTTCGACGTGCAGGGTCCTCCACTGGTTTAAATAAGAAACCCTTGGCTTCAAGAAGCTAATGTAACAGGCAGATACAACTACAGTCACAATTTATTTTAAAAATATGAATATTCCAAGTCTTCCGAGGTAAAACGATTGATTTGTGAGAGGAACAGTCGCGATCGCCGTCTCCGTCCGCCATAAAGCTCATCCTGTTTGCCACAGTCTGTGCACGAATTCAAAAAATGCCGCCAGAAGAAGCCTTACGTCAGCCTTGGTTGCAAAATTCTATTGGCTCATGTGTGTCTTGTGACTGACTGAATCAAGCTAATGTTTGGGAGTATCTTTGTATGAAATGAAATGTAGGCGTGTTACTGGAGCGGGACCATTTTCAGGGATTAAAACCTTGTTTACTCTCTCGCATAAAGATATCATATGGCTTCAGAAGACTTGGAATGCAACACGACTTGTTTGTAATGCTTTTATACTGCTTGTTTATGGTCAGTTTTTGCAATAAATTCTTGTGCCTGAGTTTATGTGCTCCAATCAAAGTAGAGATTCATATAAAATTATTTATATATTTTACAAATGCATGCAAGCCAAAAAATGAAGACAAATCAAAAAATGACAGTAAAGGGTTACCTTGAGCTATTTCTTATTACTTTTTTTTTATTTAGAACTTTTATTCAGCAAAGATGTACTAAATTGATCAAAAGTGACAGTAAAGTGTTTTGGATTGTTGCAAAAATAATTTTACAGTAAAATACTGCATTGAAAACTTAAATTAACATTTCCAGAATTCCCTGTGTAACAAGTCACAATTTATGTTTTTTTATAGAAATATGATTTTTTATTATCAGTTATGCACATTATTTTTGTTTCATCTTTTGTTGTTTAATTATATTAAGTATATTATTATAATGTTCACTGCATAGAAGTTTGCTACCATAATAGTATGTGGATTTGTGTGAATGACACTTTGCATCTTCTATATATTAGCATTTTAAAATATTTTTATGTTTGAGAACAAAACGCAAAATGGAAAAAATAAATAAATCAGTGCAATATTTAGAAACTTAGAGGTACGGCGAGTTTCACGACCATAAATCACTCACTGAATTAATAAAATATTAAATGTTAATTATTGGCTATAAAATATTAAATACACTACTGTTCAAAAGTTTGGATCAGTAAGAGTTTTATTATTAATTATTATTTTATTAATATTTATTTTTTTATAGTGCTGGGCAGCGATTAATCAGATCCAAAATAAACGTTTTAGTGTACATAATATGTGTGTGTGTACTGTGTATATTTATTATGCATATATAAATACACAAAAATGCATGCATATATTTAAGAAAAATGTGTTATGTTTATATATTTATATATAATATATATTGTATAATGTACACTACCGTTCAAAAGTTTGGGGTCAGTAAGACTTGCAATTTTTTTTAATGAAGTCAAGGCTGCATTTATTTTATCAAAAATACAGAAAATAAACTGCAATATTACAAAATGTTATTACAATAGAAAATAATGGTTTTTATTTTCATATACTTTAAAATATAATTTATTCCTGTGATGCAATGTTGATTTTTTTATCAGCTGTTACTCAGTTTCCCAGGCTTAAGTGTCACATGATCTCTCAGAAATCATTCTGATATTCTGAATTATTAGTAGAATTTTAGAACCTGTATTTTTTTCTTTCAAGAACAGCATTTATTCAAACTATAAATCTTTTCTAGCAATGTAAATCTATTATGTCACTTTTTATTAATGTAACAATTTATTCATTTCTTTCAAAAAAAAAAAGAATGAATAAACATTTACTGACCCCAAACTTTTGAACGGTAGTGTATATGAATAAAAATATACACATTTAAATACATATATACAAATATTTTCAAAATACATACTGTATGTGTGACTTTATATAAAATGTTTTTCACAAAAAAATTTAAGCAATGCTCTCATCACTGAAAATAGGAAGAACTAAAATCAGCACTAATTCAATATGTTAGAATGATTTCTGAAAGATCATGTGACACTGCAGACTGAAGTAATGTCTAATAAATGTAGCTTTGCAATCACAGGAAAAGTTTAGATTTTAAAATCTATTTAAATTGCAATAATATTTCATAATATTTGTTATGTTAATAAATGCAGCTTTGGTAAACATAAGCGACTTCTTTACTGACCACAAATGTTCAAATGGTACTGAAATTTTGTTTTAGCGTTGTAATTGAATTGTATTTGGCTAATGTTAACTGGTATGAGAAATGATTGTTTTGCATTACAATATAAGTCAATCCAGTAGTTCATTGAAACAATATAGCGTCTCAATGGGAGGATCTGTGTGTGTTTGTCTGTATGTTGGTGATTATGTAACGGTCAGTCCCTAAAGCAGTCTCCTGTGGCTGGCTACTGGGCTGCCACGGTCGCCCACATCAGATTTATGGATCTTTATATAGAAATCAATACCCTCTTAATCTGCTCCTCTTTCTCTCTCCAATCTCTTCTGGCCTCCATCCCTCCCCCTCTTCCATTCTCACTCCGTTTCCATTTCTCCACCTGCCTCCATCCAGCCCCTGCCTTTCTCTCTCGTTTGCCCTCCACCCCACCTCTACCCTCATCCACACCATTGCTTCTGTCCTCCACACCCCTCTCCCCTGGTCTCTGTTTCTTTCTCTGCTTATATGCTGGTCTGGGCATGTCAAGGCCAGATTGCACCCTAAGACAGTGAGAGACCCAGAGGACGTTGGGAGGAAAGGAAAAAGAAAGTATAGATGGAGTGGTGGAGGATAAATCGCACTCATTCAAAACCACATCAAGGACGTTCTATACCGCTGTGTTTTCCTGCTGTTCAGCTGTGTGGGATTTCAGAGGTGAGGTTGACTAGATTTGGACCTGTAGAGTTCAGCTCACAAATCACTCCCTGATCCAGTTGGGAACTCTAGCGGTGGAATGACCTTTCTTTGGCTTTTGTTTCTGTTTACTTTATATTTATTGTGTTCAACTGAATAACATTGTGTCCTAATCACAGACAACCTGTTAAAACAAAAAAACGATAAATTGTGAATCTCATCAATGTAACTGAAGTTTTTGTCCTGATGACAAGTAACAATATGGTTCAATGGTTTCTATTTTTGCCCCAATGTGCTGGTTAGGTTACAGTATATTCTCAACGGTCTAAAATCCCCACTTTTACACAGTTCTATATTAGCATTAAACTGAGTTTACAATTTTATTTTATGTCCACAATGTGATTTCAGAGTGAAACTGGAAATTCTATGAAAATTAGAAAAATTACATAAAAATATCTAAATATGAAAAAAAAAAAAAAAAAAAATATATATATATATATATATATATATATATATATATATATAACTGCAAAAAAAAAACATAAATAAAAATAAAAATAAAAAATATTTATATCCAATAAGGATAAAAAATTAAATGAGGAAAAATAGTAATATATTGAATAAGAACCAATAATAAAACATCCAGTTAATCATTGTGAAAAATTATGGAAAAAAAGCATCTATGAGAAGAAAAAAAAGTGAATACTTAGTGACTCTATGAAAATTAGAAAAATATTTGGATATATAACAACAACAAAAAAAAAGAAAAAAAGCATATTCTATGAGAAGATGTAAAAAATAAAATAAAATGAAAAAGCGAACAGTTTATGATAAAAAATGGGGGGGGGGGGAGATGGAAAAATCTGATATTCTATGAGGAGAAAATGCCCCAAAGAGAAAAAACAAAAATGTGAATACGTAACGAGAAAAAAAAAATCTTATGAAAATTAGAAAAATATTTGAATATATAACAACAAAAAAAGCAAAAAATAAATATTCATATATCCAATGGGGATAAAAATGCATATATTATTATTCATATATTGAATAAGAACACAATGAAAAAAACATCCAGTTAATCACCGAGACATGCTAAAAAATGCACAAAATACAAAAGAAACAAAAAACAAATATTCTATTCTAAATGCAAAAAAAAAAAGAAAAATGTGAACAGTTAATGAGGAAAAAAAAATGCAAAACAAACTGGAAAAATAAGATATGCCAAAAAAAATATATACAAAAAAGGAAAGAAAAATGTAAACACAAAACAAAACAAAAAATTAAAAATCATATTAGAGGAAACTGCAAAAAAAAAAAAAAAAAAAGAAAATTCTTAATGAGAAAAAAATCTGAAAATTAAATAAAATTAAACATATACAAAGTATAAAATATACAACAAATAAATGAAAAATACTCAAAAAAAATACAGAAAAAAGCAAATATTTAATGAGAAGAAAATAAAAATAGAAGGAGGGGGGCAAAATTGAAGGAGGAAAAATACTCAATATATTTAAATATTCAACGTGAAAAAATCCTTTACATCTGTTTATGCCATGATATACAAATAAAATGCTTACTAAAATGACAAGATCCAAAAAAAAACAGCCAGAATAAATACCATGATTTAGATTTAAGACCTAAATTTGATGTTCTGTATTCAAAACCACCCTTATATGTGAGCACCTCTCGAGAACATCTGCAGTTTGACCAAACCATGACCTGCACAAAGCCCCATGCTGATCTGGATCTCCATGGGGCGACAGGACAGCTCTAACCTTTCAGCAGCTTAAGGAGGAGCATTCAAACCCCCTTCACATCAGCTAGCCAGAATCAGCACCATGGATAGAGCCACCTTAAAGAAGCATGGCACCGTACCCTCTGATGCAAAACAGCAGGGCCTCGTTAGGACTGTTTTTAATTGGACAGACGCTCACGAAACTAAGGCAAGAGGGGGTAAAGTTATCAGAGAGTAGAGTCACTACAGTGATTCTACAACAGTAATAGGGCCGTTTTAGGCAAAATACAAAGCTTAATTATCAGATGTCAGTCAGAAATCATATACAGTATCCTGGCATTTGAATATGGGTTAGACTCTGAGTTCAGGCCCAGTTCAGTGGTATCCCAGACGATCTTAGTCAATACTGGGGCGTGGCTAAGAGGGCCCCTCACTGTGTTTACTTTCCCAGATTACACAGCACCCAGCGTTCTTTCTTTGAGACCCGCAGGAGGCAGCGATATGTCGACAGAGGGATGAGGAAGAAGCGATCGATAGCTTTTCCCTCGCAGAGGGGTAGCGAGGGATAATGCTAGCATTAGTGACAGGCACTGGAGGGGTGGATTTAGCTGCAACACTTCCACGCTTGCTGGAGGGGGGCGAACAGATTCCCATGACCCCAAACACGTTCTGCCATTCAGTGAAAGGAGGCTATGCTCACCTGACTGTTTGGAGAACCTCGCTCCGAGCATCTATCGGCATCCCTAAAGAAGTAGTGCGAAACCCTGCATAATGGTGTAAGAGCTGACAGGTGCATAGCTGTTGTTTTGTTTGAGTTCTTCCACCTTCTATTCTTGCCTTTCTGCTGCTCTCTTTCTCTATCACAGTGGGCCCTCAGGAGCACATCCATCCCTGCAGGGCCCGGGGCCGTTCTGCAGGCTGTGACTAAGCCTGAGCCTAATGTTGTCGGCCCCACAGGCTCCCAGACACATCTCACCTCAGGCTCTGGATGCAAACACAACACTTTCCCCATAGAGAGCTGGAAACAGGCACTACAGAAGCTTCTCGCTCTGCTATAACTCCTGCCAGCCTCACCGACCGCTTCGTCAGTTTTTAAGTGAATAGAAGTGCAGACCTTTCGCACAAAGCTCAAAAAAAAAAAATTGCAACAAAAAAGAACGGAGCACTTTGAAAAAAAAAAATTATACATTTCTACCTGATCTGACTATTAAAATGACTATAGTTGTTGTAACTTAAAGGGACAGTTCATCCAAAAATTAAAATTCTGTCATTAATTACTCACCGTCATGTCGTTTGGAACCCATAAGACCTTCGTTCATCTTCAGAAGAGAATTAATTGTTAAATAAAGTCATTATTTTTGTTTTCTTTGCATACAAGTATTCTTGTAGCTTTATAACATTTGGTTGAACCACTGATGTCACTTTTTTAATCAATGTCCTTACTATCTTTATGGGTCTTGAACGTGTTAGTTGCCTTGCTGTCCACGCAGGGTCATAAAGCTCTTGGATTTCAGCAAAAATATCTTAATTTGTGATGTGAAGATGAACAAAGGTGTTACGGATTTGGAACGACATGAGGGTGAGTAATTAATGACAGAATTTTTGGGTGAACTATCCCTTTAATGTAGTGAATAGTTTAATTAAGGTGACCCCGTTGTAAAGAAAATGTAGCTGGTTGCACAAAATAACAACTTTATAAGCAAGGAGACACCACCTTAAGCCATTATATTCATGTCAAATTAACAGTATTTTTAAAACACTTACTATACATTCAGCAAATCATTAAAAACTGCTGAGTGGTTGTTAAATAATCTAATTTATATTCATGAGCTCTGTATTAGCCAGGATTATATGGTTTATAGAATATCTTCCCCAAGATATATTCAGATAATTTCAGATAATTGAGATATTTTGCAAATGCAATATCTATCTATATATCTTTATCTATCTATATATCTATATATATATATATATATATATATATATATATACACACACACACACACACACACACACACTAAACAAATGCATAAATATAAAATATTTATACACTCAACAAAAAATGGTTAAAAACAATGTGGACAAACCCAGTGATTGGGTTGTTTTGACCCAGTGGTTGGGTAGTTTTACTTAACTCAAATAAAATTGACTATATTTCCTGCTTAAATGAAACCAATATAGGTTGTAAATTAAAAATCAGACACATAATTACTAGAGGCATCAGCACTAATCGAAAGGCAAACATTTATTCATAAGCAATTTAATAATATAATATATATATATATATTATTATATATAATCTAACTTATTAATACACGTTCATTTATTGAACATGTTAATAAATTTCCAACCTATTTTGGGTTCATTATAAGCAAGAAATATAGTCAATTTCAGTTCAGTTAAAACTGTCCATATTTGTCCATATTTAACCCAGCAGTTATAAGGTTTTTACAAATACACACGTTTACATTTTTTAATTGATTTAAACCAGTTCATTTCATGTTGCCCCATAAAGGTCATGCTCAGCTTGGGTCTACATGCAGGTCATGGTCTGGCCAAACTACAAATGTTTTAAAAAGGTGATCACACATGAGTGGCTATGCATTTAGGACTGAAAAAACAAACATTTCTGCAGCTTTAAAGGCACAATATGTAATTTTCACCACAAGAGAGCACACATTCAAAACAAACAACGAAACAAAGGCATAGTTTGATGACACCGTGACTGAGTGTGGAATCATGGGAGTTGGTGTCTTTACCCCCATAGCCGAAGCAATCTTGGCAAGAAATCATGTTCATGAACGAGCTAATATACAAAAGTTTCATTAATATCACTGTAGAATGAAGCAAGGTGGGGCTAAAAGTCGTGGAAACGAAACGAGGCCAGATTGCTAATGAGAGACGATCACACACAGCCTAAAAGCAGCGGAGCCTTTATTATGCCACAGTCAATCGCTTCTGCTCCTTCCAGTCATGTGTATGTGGAGTACAACAGCACTGTTTTATCATACTAAATACACTGCTACTCCATTTGTTCATCACCTGTCTCGTACAACGCATAACAAAATAAAGCGTCTTTAGTGTTTCCATGTTTTCTACATGGAACCATACTATTACACTACTTAAATTCTTATTTCTTAATTTTTGTTGCAAAAAAAAAAATAAACGCTTATCTTACTTAATATTTTTGTCTTGTTTCTAGTCAAAATATCTAAAAATTCTTAAATTAAAGGAATATTTCACCCAAAAAATGAAATTTTCCCCTGGATTTACTTACCCTCAAGCCATCCTAGGTGTATATGACTTTCTCCTTCCAGACGAACACAGTCGGAGTTGTTTTAAAATTTATCCTGGCTCTTCCAAGCTTTACAATGGTGGTGGATAGTGGCTGATATTTTGAAGCTCCAAAAAGCGCATATATCTGTCATAAACTAATCCATACACCTCCTGGGGGTTAACACATGTCATCTGAAGTCGATCCATGGGTTTTTATAACAAAAATATTTATATTTTTAAAATTATAAACTCAAATCACTGACTTCTTTAAGATGCATTTACTAGACAAGCAAATTAGTCTTGTTTAAACAAAATACACTTAGTTTAGTTTTTTTCCCCCCTTGAAACAAGTAAAATTATCTGTCAGTGGGGTAAGTAAAATATTCTTAAATCAAGAGTAAGTTACTTACCCTACTGGCAGATAATTTTATTTGTTAAAAGGTAGGAAAAACTAAACTAAGTGTATTTTGCTTAAAACAAGACTTAATATCTTACGTCATTTTGGTTATCTAGTAAATGCATCTTAATTTAAGAATTTTTAGATATTTTGACTAGAAACAAGACAAAAATACTAAGTAAGAGAAGCCTTTTTTTGCAGTGCTGGATTTATACATTCTTGGAAACATTTGGGAGTGATGTAAGTACACAACTCAAACAAAATATATAACACTATTCTAGTGTTTTTTGGATTTTTTTTTTATCAAAAATTCTAACATATTATGCCTTCACATGTGGCATACATAGATGATACTGCAACAACAAGCCAGTAAACATCCAAGTCCAGGAGGACACTGGTGCTCCAGATAAGTTACAGTGAGTTAACCTTCTGTTGGAGGCTTCTGTACGGCAGAGGGTGAGACTGTAACAACAGAAGCGAGAGGGAAGGTGCTTGTGGTTGTGTGGCTTTCTATTTGCAGGCCTGGCTGTGTAGCTGGTGTAGCGAGAGTTGAAACAGATAGCCCGCATGAAAGAGGAGAAGTCTACAGCACAAACAGCGACTGCCGTATTTCCCTTCAATCCTCTCAGTCGGCCACTCAAGGTCATCATCGCGTTACGGCTAAGATAAAAACACACGTTTGCATTAGACTGCGGCTGCACGATTAGTGCTGAAATTGTCAGATATGATGTTATCAGAGTCGCTGCCCAAGACTGGGGTGCTTCTGTGAGCGGTATAGTTTTGAATTAGGCCTGCGACACGTCATTATCCAATTCTCCCGTCATTTAAAATGCACAAAAACATAATATCTTCTTGAGTATAGGCTAAAAGCGCAGGAATGATTGTGTTCGCAATCACTTCTACAGTTGATAGGGGTGCTTTGGGTAAAAATGGCTCAATAGACTCAGGGTTAATGAGAGATGACCATTCTAGAAGCGCTATGGGAACTTTACGCTCCACATCGTCATGGCGACTGGCCTCATTTCACCTGCATCTGTCACTGTTTTTATCAGAGTGCCACCACCAGGGCTACAGCCGTGCCACTGCAGAATGCTCAAAAATCGCTCTTTCTTTATAGCATTCTTTTCATATGTTTCTTCTTCTCTATTCCACAGAAGTACGTATGAGAACGGAATGGGGGGCAAGACTGGTCCCCCTGTGAGGGACAGGATGTACTGAATTATTGAACCAGCCAAACAGGCCACCTGCCCCTACAACACACAATGATCATTCATATTTTAGACATGAAACACACACACATAGACCTAGTATAAATCTAACCTAAAACACTTATAATATTTGGCAAATCTATTTTAGAATTCCATTTGGTAAAACTAGTGGCACACTTCACCTTTAAACGGACAGGTCGCTTAAAAATAAAAATGATGTCATTATTTACTCACACCGAAGTCCAAATCTAAGATTCTTTCAGCTGTTGAACACAAAAGATGATATTTTGAAGAATATTGGCAACCAAGAATAACCAAAAATAATATGGCTACCATTAGCTGACATTCTTCAAAACAGAAGAAAGAAACCCATACAGGTTAGAACAACTCAGGGGTGAGTAAAAGATGACAGAATTTTCATTTTTGTGTGAACTATCCCTTTAAGAAGCATTTTATGTGATAATAAAATTAGGCTTTTGTAAAGACTGCAAATTATTACTCTAAAAATGATTAATCAATAAAATAGTTGCATCACTCCTCTTGATATTTCACATTAAAGCACATTAAAGCCATCCCAGTCCTAAGTGTATAATGTCATACATGTACAGTATCACACGTACATAAAATCTGCCTCTTTAACACCCTTCTCTTCTGCCTCTGACTCATCTCCACTTCCAAAAGCTCATCATTTTTTTCAATTTTACCCAGGCTGCCCAGTAATGTCCTTCTTTTATTGCAAATCTATACTCTTAATCTGGCCGGCACCGATGGGCGCGCAGCTCGATCAATAGAACGCGATTGCTGGGAAGAGTCCAGAGAGGCTGATAACCAAAAACCAGCAGCCACCCCCACAGGGTTAAGCTCTGACATAGACATGCACACATATGTACAACCGCACACAGCTTTAACGCACACAAACCGTCAAACAAAGGGTTAAGATTAAGTTGCACACATGCACATGCTTAGACATAATACTATACAAACAGTCACATGTAGGGTGAAGTTCTGATGTAAGCACACATATAAATAATCGAGCGAAGGGAAAGGACTCTGTTTTGTACTATCATTTTTTAAAGCATATTTTTATATATTAATTTATATATAAATGTAATATTTTTACGTATACACTACCAGTCAAAAGATTTTGAACAGTAAGATTTTTTATGTTTTTGAAGAAGCCTCTGAATACATTTTAAAATGTAATTTATTCCTGTGATCAAAGCTAAATTGTCAGCAACATTCAGTGTCACATGATCCTTCAGAAATCATTCTAAAATGCTGATTAGCTGTTCAAGAAACATTTATTATTATTATCATTATTTAAAACAATTGAGTACATTTTTTCATGACTGATGAGTGGTGATAAAGACATTTATAATGTTACAAAAGAACTCTCTATTCATCAAAGAAACCTGAAAAAATCTACTCAGCTGTTTTCAACATAATAATAATAATAATAATAAAATAATAATAATACATGTTTTTTGATCAGCAAATCAAAATTTTAGAATGATTTTTGAAGGATCATGTGACTGGAGTAATGATGCTAAAAATCAGCTTTGAAATCACAGGAATAAATTACATAAAAAATATATATTTAAACAGAAAACAGTTATTTTAAATAGTAAATAGTACTGTTTTGCTGTTCTTTGGATCAATTACATGCAGGCTTGGTGAGCAGAAGAGACTTTTTTAAAAACCATTAAAAATCGTACAGTTCAAAAACTTTCGACTGGTACTATGTTAGTTTCTTTTTTCTTTTTGGTCAAAAATATTTTAATATTACCCTTACATTTAAAACCCAAAACACTGTTTATTTCCTTTAAAATAATTTCTAATGTTGTCCCAGACTTGTGGGCCTCACTGTAAACAGTGATATACTGTTTTATATGTGTATACACAAATCACACTTAACACGCACATCTCAAGAACTGTCTTTGCCTTCAATTTCACACATCTACTAATCTGTGCCATACAGGACCTTCATGAAAGCATGCTTTCCTGATAAAGACAAGAGAGGAGAGACACTTTGTGAACAGACATAGAGCAAAGGTCAGAAAGGTCACACAGAAATGGATGTTAACCCTTATCTATAGTCTCATTTCAATGCCTGACGAATTAGGACAATCATATTCCAGAACGAATGCGCGGAAGGCAAAAGAAGGCAATTAGACCAAACTCCCCCCATCCCACCTTAAGCACTGACAGCACCTCACAATTTATCGTCCAACTAAGAGAACTCTCTGGACGATCTAATTGCAATATTAGCTTGTACTAACACCTGTTTTAAAGCTCGCCGAGCGATATTTCACCCAGCCCATCATCGCTTGAGCACTTCTTGATCGGCAAATGGCATGTAATGCAAGTGCTTCCCAGTTTGTGTAAGTAAAGGGGTCGTGCGATGCGACCCCCGACCTTTCTGACCCACACTTAACCCTCTAACTAAGTGGACTCGTGAATAGACTCGAAGCCGGAACGGGACAGGAAGTGACTGCGTCATGGTAATTGCCTTATTTCCCGTGACAGCCAATAATGGGACAAAATCAAAAAGAATCAAACGAAGCCCTTTGTTTGTTGTTGTTGTTTATCGTCCCCATTAGCAGTAAACATCACAATCAATGGGGCAAAATTGATGAGAGCAAACTAACGGAGAGGCAGGCGTGAAAAATGAGTCCTTCGAATGCCACCAGGTCTGGTTGTGTTAATGCAAGCGTGCGTACGCGCGTGCGTGCGAGGGCTCTTATTTGTGATGCATGGGCCCGCACAGCCGTGCGCAGCAGGTCTTGATTTACAGAGCAGATCTGTGCTTGAAACAAAGGTAGAGACTGTGGAGGGCAGGATGAATGGCCGTCATTAAGCCTTTTACAGTGACGGGCGCTACAGCTGATTTGCATGGTGGGCCGGCGGCCGTCCCTCGCGCCGATCTGATTTATCTGTTGGTTTAAGGAGCTCAGGGCGGCGCTCCTATAAATACTGCCCATCTTAATAGGGCGCTAAAATGCAGTCGTATGGACCGGTCCGTCTTAAATCACACGCATCCGCTGTCACCCGTAAACACTTTAGAATGGGTTTTGGTCAGCGTAATGAGGAGTTCGGATGTGGCTGGCACACACACACACACACGCTAGACATCAGCGATTCAGCCCCCACGTCGCGCCATTCATTCCGACTACTCCCAGAGGAAACATTTCAGACGGCAATATCAGCCTCATTGTAGAGAGATGAAAAATTCAAACGCTCTCGCGCACGCTTTTGTCGTATTTTGTCGCGCCTTTGATGGTTCTCTCGCCCCGTCGGTTGTTAGTAAATTGGCATTATTGGTAGTTTGTTTGCCGGCGTGGCCGCAATAACGGCTGCAGGGTTTTGTCATTTACTGAGCGTCTAAATAATGGTACATTCCATAAACGACACAGAGAGCATGAAAAGGTGACATCATCTCTGCAGGTTCGGACCTTACACCAATCAGATGCACTCCATGGCAGCTAGAGGTGAGAAGATTTTGTGTGTGCTTGTGCGTACATGCTTTTGTAAGTGTGTGTGTGTGTGTTGAGAAAGAGGGAGGGTCACTGATTTCCGGCTCCCTTCACTTCTGTCCGCTGGATACGCTCCAAGGCCAGTCTAACGAGCCAACATGGATTTGGTAATGACCCCTGTGCCCTAGGAGGACACTCTCACTGCTGTCCTGTTTGGAAGTGCACACTCTCTCACACAATCGCATCCACTCCATTCCAGTCATTACAGAACCTCCCTGCAGACGCTTTTCGTACAAGTCCAGTCAACAGGGTAAAGAGTTTGAGAGATGCTATTCAGAACGGAATAAGCATTTAGCTAACCTAAAACTAAAAACATGTAGCCAGATTGATGGGAATTATGCAATATATTCAATATCTCTAAATGTTTTAGAATCCCTTGCTGAGAGAGCTGCGTTTTGTCAAGAGGAGAGTGTCTACACAAACTGTCTTTCGCTCAGTTGGCCTGCTGCGGGATGTGGATTTGCCCCCCAAAATGTGTATTACTAAAATATCCGCCGTCTTTTCATTTTGGAGGGCAAGAGGAGAATAAAAGATGCTCTTACCTGTCGATGATGACGGGATCAGATGGCGTCTCGTTTCGGTTCCCGCAGCTCTTCTTGTCACAACACCGGCTGAAATGGATAAAAGACATAAGTTACACGTCTACCTAATAGGGTTGGATCGATAATGGAATGTTTTTGCGACCTGCTACCTCAGTACTGATATCAATAAAGATATCTATCTCTCTGTTTTTACTTATAAGGGCCATTCTACAGAAAAATGTTGTATGTATGCAAATTGCATAATATCCAAGGTACACATTTCTAGTAATTGTGCAGTAAATTCTCATATTGTATTTTCAGAAAGTTTTGGAATATTGTCCTCTCCTTAAATTTGTCAATACTGAACTTTGTCACTACAATTTTAACAATATTTCAAGTGTGATTTATGAGATTTGTCGTATTTTGAATACAGTTTTTTCTTTGTAAAAGGCAAAAAGTATCATACTGATTTTTAAACACTATCATATTGTCTTAGTTGATAATTCAGTATGCTTTATTTTTGACAAAACGTCCCATGTTTCTGTAGTGATACCACATTTTTGCCAATAACAGTAATGTTTTGGTAGCGACCACATCACATTACAGAATTTTAACCCACATACTAAAATTTACTAAAATTTTGTGCTCCCTTTGTGACTACTGAAACAATGATGAAAGTGACAATTTACATACTTTTGAACCTAGCTCATAGTTAGCTAGCATAGCTCTGAACAGTTGTACACACATAAAAACTAAATGTTATGGAATAACTCCCAAAAAAGTCTTTAATTATAGAAAAATGGTGTTCGGTAGTGAAGTAAAGTTATATAGGTTTGTCATACTTTTAAACACATTTACCTCAAAATGATTGGGCCTGTCTACTCAGCATATAGCTATGAGAGAGGTTATGAGTGCCACATGAATATTTTCTGATCATAAATGTAGGGGTGTAGTTAAAATCAGTCTCAGCCAATAATATAAAACATACACTGTTTTTTGAACTTCACTTTTTAAAAAGAAAAATCAAAAATGCATTTAGAGTTAATGGTTTAAATGATGATTTATATATATATATATATTAGTGCTGTCAAATGATTAATCGTAATTAATCGCATCCAAAATAAAAGTTTATGTTTACATACTATATATTTGTGTACTGTGTATATTTATTATGTATATATAATAACAAACACATGCATGTATATATTAAGGAAAAATATTTTAGATTTATATATAAAATATTTATATTTATTTATAATCTAAATTGTATACAGGTATAAATATATATACATATAAATATTTAGTTTTGATATATACATGTATGTGTGTGTATTTATATGTACATAATAAATATACAAACTAAACACACATATAGTATGTAAACATAAACTTTTATTTTGGATGCGATTAATCGTTTGACAGCCCTAATATATATATATATATATATATATAGCTTACTAATATTTTAAATATTATTCTGGGTTTCAATAGATTATAAAAGGACCTTAGTAAAAATCTAAGATTTGAACAACTGCTTTTTGTGTGTTTTTTGTTTGTGGGACAGCAGTTTGCACCAATTCTGTAGAATGCCCTATATACTTATTTAAATGTACTATTGTTTTAGAGAGCAACACACAATAGTGACTGTATCTTTAGTCAAGCAGCTTGATGTTCAATTATCTTTTATGAATACACAATCTGAGAGCAGTGACTGGAATTGGAACCAAGAAAAAAGGACAAAAAAGCTCAATGACCACATAATTATGTATGAGTGTCCAAAAAAAGAGTTCTGAGATTTCTTTCATGCTTAGAAGAAATGCTGTGTTCTTGTAGAGATGGCGATGGAGCTATGTGGTGACCGGCAAGTCTTTCTCAAGCTGGTGGCTGCCTGACAGGTCGCCCTCTTTCTCCTCTCGCCCTGTGCTCCAGCTGGGCTGGGCCCCCGCCAAGGTCACTCAGCCAGCCTCTGACAGTTTGGACAGCACCCAGAGAAGTCCTGGTGCAGCGGCTCTCTCCCAAATGCTCTTCTCCAACACTGTCATCACCTCTGCCCTTGCCCATGCCCTCGCCCCAGGCTGGCACCTCATCTGGTGGCATGTGGTTCCCCTAAATACATCCCGCCTAGCCCATTCACCCCTTGCCAACCAAACTGGTGAGACCACTGGTGCCGACTGCTTTGTGAAAATGGTTCCAATTAAGTTTAATCTCATCAGCTTGAGATCATCAGTCAGAAGAGAAATATTTTTGCAGGAGTGTTTAGTGCAGGATTGCGTTTTTACAGCAAGAGACACAGATACCCCTAAGAACTGTCTATCAATATAATAATATAATAAATATAACAATATAATAAATCGCAGTGTATTTTTGTTTTGTAATAATATGTTGTGATATAATATTATATATTATAATACACAAAATATGTGACCCTGGACCACAAAACCAGTCTTAAGTAGCACAGGTATATTTGTAACAATAGTCAAAAATACATTGTGTGGGTCAAAATGATCAATTTTTTTTTAATGCCAAAAATCATTAGAATATTAAGTAAAAATATTTAGCAAATTTTCTACTGTAAATATATCAAAACTTAATTTTTGATTAGTAATACGCATGGCTAAGAACTTAATTTGGACAACTTTAAACTTTTCTTAACATTTTGATTTTGTTGCACCCTCAAATAGTTGTATCTCGGCCTATGTATGTTGTCCTATTCTAACAAACCATACATCAATGGAAAGCTTATTTATTAAGCTAAGAGTCCAAAAAATAGACTTTGGTTTTGTGGTCCAGGGTTGCATATTGAGAAAAAAAAAAAAAACATTTATATTGGTAAAAAACGTATATAATGTATATTAATAATATAATATAATAAATAATTGCAGTGTATTTTTTTTATAATATATTGTGTATTATAGTATATAATATTATATCATAAAATATTTAAATAAAAACATCTTTAAATGTATACTATTAAAAACATACATAATATAATATAAAATAATATAATATAATATAATATAATATAATATAATATAATGTAATGTAATGTAATGTAATGTAATGTAATATAATATAATATAATTAGGGCTGTCAAACGATAAATCGCATCCAAAATAAAAGTTTATGTTTACATACTATATATTTGTGCACTGTGTATATTTATTATGTATATATAAATGGAAAGACATTCATGTATATATAAAGGAAAAATATTTCAGATTTACATTTAAAATATTTATATTTATTTATAATCTAAATTGTATACAGGTATATATATATATATATATATATATACATATAAATATTTTGTTTTAATATATACATGTATGTGTGCATATTTATATTTTCATAATAAATATACAAAGTAAACATGCATTTAGTATGCATACATAAACTTTTATTTTGGATGTGATTAATCGCGATTAATCGTTTGACAGCCCTAAATATAATATAATGAGACACAGATACCCCTAGGAATTTAGAACTATAAATATAATAAATAATCACAGTCTATTTTTTTCGTAATAATATAATATCATATAATATAATATATACACAATATATTAAAATAAACATGTTAACATTTTTATTTGGCAAAACACATTTATAATTTATATTTCTTAATATAATATAATATAATATAATATAATGAGACACAGATACCCAAAGGAATTTAGGACTATAAATATAATAAATAATCGCAGTCTATTTTTTTTGTAATAATATAATATAATATAATATAATGCTTTATAATATGAAAAAATAGGTATTTTTATGAATATTGACAAAGCATAATAAAAATGAATCAGGAAGCAGTGCTGCTCCTGAATAGCAGTGCGGGAGTTGCAGTATCTACTCCATTTTTCTCTACCCAGTTTGATGAAATGATAAAGTAGATGCTGAAACAAAAAAATCATTACCCTCGATTAAGATTAGCTAAGCAATAACTTCAAATCATATTGTATGGATTTTTCCGACCACTAAGACTCCTGATATATTCATCCTACTTGCTTCATGCTGTCATGCATTAGATTGCCATTTGACAAATAATCCTCACTTAGAGCCACTGAATGCAAAACGATCTGACTTTATGAATCATTTATCACATCGTTTGATCTTTAAGAACCTGAAAAAACATGAACCGTTCGTTGTTTTCCTGTTCTTTGTGTGTGTGACTGTTGCCATAGAGCGCGCCACCGTAATTTATTCCCCCAGCTACTTGGAACCATTAGCAAACTTCCAGGAGACCAATTAGCATTGGAAACCCAATGGTGAG
Source organism: Cirrhinus molitorella (assembly GCA_033026305.1). Lineage (NCBI taxonomy): Eukaryota > Metazoa > Chordata > Actinopteri > Cypriniformes > Cyprinidae > Cirrhinus > Cirrhinus molitorella. The sequence continues at coordinate 16,899,798 of CM065129.1, forward strand.
GCTGTGGTGACAACCTCCTCAAACTGCGAAAGAAGTGTTATAAACAAACTGGACCCCAGGAGCACAGCCAGGTCCGGAGGGAGGCCCAGGCCCCCGTTCGCAAAAACAAACCTTGGCGGAGCGTCCGTAATGTGGCCTTAATGGCGTTCCCTCCAGGGCCTGAGCAGGCTAGCCCTGGCTTGGCTAATGACGAAGGGCCAGAGCCACGAAAACAAATGCGGCTCCTCCAACCTCAAGCCCCTGAAATGAGCACAGGACAAGCTGTGCTGCTGGTAAAGAGGCACCGGCTCTGGTCTGATTAGTCAACAGATGCTTTAAGAGCTACCTACTCAGCTTGCTATCTCCACCGTGGCCCTCGCTAGTCCACCAGACGGTATCCTGAAGTAGATTCACTCAAAAACTAAAAAGGTAGGTTTATCGGGCGAGGGCGCAATATCAGAGCGGAGCTCGTAAAAAAGCAGCCTTCAAAGCTTCCCTGGGGAATCTTAAGACTAATATCAGATAGAGTGGAACATGCTGAAGGAGTAAGATAAGACATGAAACGATAGAGAAGGACAGAGAGAATGGATGTCAATAGAGGGCTTGTTTTCAAAGGCCAAGTGTTGTAATTACCCAGCCAGGCACAGAGAGGATGCGGCCAGGGCTAATCATATGCACCAGGCTGCCTGACTGGAGGGTGAGGGCCGATGGCAGAGCTCTCCAACACTGCATCCTCATCCAGACTGGTGGACAGAGACCAGTCCGTGCCCACTGTGCACCGCGCGCCATGATTTTGTAGGCGCGCCATGCCAACTAACCGCTGCGAGGCCTCATTTGGAGACTCTGAAGTGCCAGTTTCAAGTCATTGGGATGACCAGGAAGGACCTTGAATGGTTAAAGACAGACCAAGTCCTGTCCCATGACAAATTACTTCCTAGTACATTATAGAGCACACATTATGGAGTCAAAACTTTTAATTAAGGAGCAAAATTGGCACCATAATTTTAGGGGGAGTATTTATTTTTTTTTATTTTTATTTTTTTGTACCAAATAAACTGTTTTATGCTTTCATCTTTGTTGCTACAGTTTTGGAAGTGCCTTTCTTCTGTTTTAAAGAAGGGGTGTCCCAATACTTTTGTCCATATAGTGTATGTACAAGTCATTGGTGTTTTTGCCTCAAAGTCTGCATTTAAAGTCACACCAGAGGATTAGAACTTGGCTTATGCAGAGCAGTCAAGTTCTTCCACACTGAGTGAATCAAACATTTCTCTATGAACCTTGCCTTATACACAGAGGCATTGTCATGTTAGAATAAAAAAGGGACCTGTCCAAACTTTTGCTATACAATGAGAAGGACACAATTCCCTAGAATGTCATTATATGCTTAAACATTAAGATTAGTACTCATGGAAATTACTAAAGTAGTCAAACATGTTCATTAGAAGGGGGTGTCCCAATACTTTTGGCAATATAGTGTATATATTTCTCATAAATTATATAAATATATAATAACAATAATTCCAAAATAATCAAAATCATTGGATATATCTATGAGTTATTTTATTTATCTATCTAATGTTTATTTATTTACTATTTTCATGATTTATTTTATTTATCTATTATTTATTGATTTATTTACATATGATGGCAAAAGCAGCTGTCAGGGAAATTCCAGAAATTCAAGTATTCCAACTTATTTTTTTATAATTCATGAACGAAAATATTTTGTTACATGATTTTGATGTACATTTTGTATGGTAATGCAATGTCTGATTTTAAAATGGTTTTCAAATGATGAATTTTGAGATTTTAAGATTTCAAGTGATATATAATTTCTCATTATTTCTAAAGCATGATAGGGAAAAAGGCAACAAACAAAGTCTTTTTGTGATTCCTGTTATGAAGTAGATTTTTGAGGCGCACTCGTGTCTATCTATTACTTTTCTTACATAATTTGTAACACAAAAAAATGGTAAAATATCTATTTAGGAGTCTTAGACCTTTCCAATGTTATTTAGTTTGTCATGATTAAATAAGGATTTATTTGTAAAATGGTGAAGTAAACTTAGGCGTCCCACTGAGGGGACGGGTGAGAGTTAAGGGGTTAAGTAAAGTGTTCCATGAAGATATTTTGTACATTTCCTACCGTAAACATATCACAACTTAATTTCTGATTAGTAATATGCATTGCTAAGAATTTCATTTGGGCAACTTTAAACCATATATCAATGGAAAGCTTATTATTCAGCTTTCAGATAAGATCTTAATTTTAAAAAATTGACCTTTATGACTGGTTTTGTGGTCCAGGGTCACATATATGAATTATTTTGCCTGAATATAAGCTGATTTTGAATGGTTTCCAATAGAGGTGCCTGTTAGATGGTGTGGCTACATTGTCTACCAGCAGGGGCAAAATGGGCACTCTTTAAGTTTAAGTTCCTGGTGGTGACTGTGAGGTATGATGTTCACGTGGTAATATTGTAACTCTGCTTACAAGAGATGCCAATTAATCCGTCAAAGTCGTTTGCTAAGCTCATTTACCATACAAAGGAAATGATCTCCAAAACAAGCGCCATTTATTATAACCGAAAGGGACCGTAGGACACTCATCCTCAAGTTTGCCACGAACAGCTGCTGTGCTTTCAGTCTGTTGATGGGTGTTGCAGGTGAGGCAGACTCCGTCAGGGCCCTGATAAAGAGTTCTATCACCTGGGAGTGAGAGACAGGGGAAATATCTCTCATCTCGCTCTCATTAGCGAATGGAAACACACCATTCATCAGGGGAGGCAGTTAATAATCACACTCAATCACATAATGACCGACTCAAACTGAGCCATCATTATGGAAATGGAACCTGTATCGAAATCATCTCAGAGAAAGCCCGGTTCCTTGAGGGAGAAAATAGCACCAAATACCCAGCATCCAGTGCTCCGTGCTGTAAAACAGGTGAGTTTTCTGGAACTGATGATGCCCACTTTATAGGGTGAAGCATTTGTGAGATTTATGTAGTGCTGGTGGCAGCCAGATGGAATCACTTCTGTGATGAACTTAATTAGCAAAGTCCATCTTAATGATTCCGAATGTGTTGAAATTCCCATCAACACTTTAATAACTCGACAGGCTCCCCATAATAATTGACTGTCTCTGTTCTTGGCAAATCTCTGTCAGAGCAAAGCAAAGAACATTAGCATTAAATTCATAAAAAAATATCAGACGTGAAGTGCATCTGCAGTCCATTTTTTTCTTCTCTGCAGTAATGACGTATTTCGGCTTCAAAAAGTTGTGTTGATAAACAAAACGTCTAATAATCATAAACGTTTGTTGCTCACAGAGTTTATTTTTTGCATTAATCCAAAAGCCAATGGAAAAATCCTATTGGGTTTTTGTCAAGGGAGCCGGGGTGATACTAACTTTAGGGTTGGCCTATAAAAATACATAATCACTGCTGCACTCTGTTGGAGGTTTTGCGTCTCCCACCAGCCCTCGGGTGCCCAACAAAGCCCCGCCACTTCCCCTCACTACATTATTAACTCTAAGTTTGCCCCCTGTTACCCAAGACACCAGCATCTGAGCCCCCTTAACTTCCTCGACCCCCCAGCCCTGCTTCCCTACAGATCCTTACCCCCTCCAATGGCCATCAGGCAAAAATTCACGGACAATACACCTCTATCCAGGCCTCCAGCCAAGCGAGCCCACTGTGAACCCATAATTACACTGCATTAAGGTCAATGTAATGAGGAAGGCCCTGTAGGACTTCACAGTGGAGCGGGAAGAATGGTGTAGGCCCACCTATGCAACCCTGCGGTACACCCGTGAGCTGAACTCCCAAACCATATGTTAATATTCTTCTAAAGCCTCTCTCACACAGTGATACTGAATCGTGATCAGTAATACGAGGCATAATACATTTTTCATGTTAAATAATAAAAAAGGAATTAATAAGGCATTAAAAGATACTTCAAAAACGGCATGTCTTCAATATGTTAGTGTTTCCAATATGAGCAGAGCTGTGTTTGTTACAGAAGTCTCAGGTTGTTCTTATAATAAGAAATGAACTGACCTGCACATGATCTCATGGGTGAGGAGAACACGACACATCTCTGGGTTTTTGTCTTGGCCTTCATAAAGGATTGCCTAAAAGGAAGAAAGAGAGAGAAATTCATGTTTTTGCTGCACATATACATACCATATACACTACCAGTCAAAAGTTTTTTAATGTTTTTTAAAAGAAGTCTCTTTTGCTCACTGAGCCTGCATTAATTTAATCCAAAGTACAGCAAGAATAGTAAAAATTTTTTAAAGCAACAGTTTTCTATTTGAATATATTTTAAAATGTAATTTATTCCTGTGATCGAAGCTGAATTTTAGCATCATAATTATTCCAGTCTTCAGTGTCACATGATCCTTCAGAAATCATTCTAAAATGTTGATTTGCTACTCAAAACACATTTATTATTATTATTATGTTAAAAACAGCTGAGTAGAATTTGTTTAGGTTTCTTTGATGAATATAAAGTTCAGAGCATTATAAATGATTTTATTGCCACTATTGATCAATTTAAAGCATTGTTGCTAAATAAAAGTATTAATTTCTATAATTTGTAAAACAAATGATGGTGAATACAAGCTTTTGAATGATGTAGTGGATAGTGTAACAAAAGCTTTTTTATTTTAGATAAATGCTGATATTTGCATCTTTCTATTCATCAAAGAATCCTAAAAAAATACTTACATGTTTTAAATATTGAAAATAATAATAAAAAATGTTTATTGAGCAGCAAATCAGCATGTTAGTTTGATTTCTGAAGGATCATGTGTCACTGAAGACTGGAGTAATGATGCTGAAAATGTGTCTTTGATCACAGGAATAAATATTTTTAAATCTATTCCAATAGAAAATTGTTTAAATAGTAAAAATATTTCAAAGTTTTACTGTTTTGCTGTACTTTAGATCAAATAAATGCAGGCTTGGTGAGCAGAAGAGAAAAAAAACATTAAAAAAAACTTACTGTTCAAAAACTTTTGACTGGTAGTGTATATAAAGTTTTTTTTTTTAAGAATGCAAATTGTTTTTAGATAGTTGCAAATATAGATTTTTAAAGAGGATGTATTAGTTGTCATCCTTTTTAATTCCAGTGAATATCTCTTAGAGTTTCTCTTTAGTCAAATATCATAAAGTGTTTAGCTTCAAAATCCTCACAATACACCACCGTTCAAAAAAGTTAAAAAAAAAAGTCTCACCAAGACTGCATTTATTTGATTAAAAATAAAACTGTAAAATACTAATATTGTGAGATTTTATTATATTTTTCTTTCAATGTTTTCTATTTTAATATATTTTAAAATGTAATTTATTTGTGTGATGCAAAGCTAAATTTTTTGCATCATTACTCCAGTCTTCAGTGTCACATGATCATTCTAATAGCTAATTTGGTGGTTCAGAAACATGTTTTAAAGATACTTTGATGAGCAGGAAATTCATAAAGAGAACTTTTATGTGAAAGGGAAATCATTTGTGATATTATAAATGTCTTTACGATCAATTCATTCAGTCCTTGTTATTCAGTCCTCTAGTTTTTAAAACTTGGCCGAACTTCTCCTTTAGCTCATCCTGAATCCAGTGATTGCTCAAGATGTTCAGGATGCTGACACCTGGTCATTAGTCATGTTTTTGGTTCGAAGCATGCTGACAACTTTAACATATGCTAAAAGCTAAATCTGGTCAACGGCGGCTGGACGTATGCGGCGAACCGAGGGGGATCCAGACTCTGCTGGGGCTCATGTGGAGTAACAATCTTCCCGTTCTCCCCATCAGCATCCACCCCGAGCAGCCAGATGGCCAGCCAGGCCCCGAAAGAGAGGCCTCCTCCCAGGCATCCGTCATCGAGCTGTCACGCCTGGCCTGAATGACGGATGATCGGTGCATATCAAGGAAGTTAAAGGACTCGCCCCCTTCTTTCCAGACCTCATAGGCATCACCAGTAAAGATGAATCCATCATAAACACACACACATAAGGAACGCACAACACAATCCACCTCAAACTATCCTCCATCGTACTCGACTCTGGTCAGTCGGCCAGACGGAGTTGACCCAACGCCCTAGGGAACAATACTTTTAGTATAACGACCACTTCTACATTATTGATCTTTCTCTCCGCTGCCTATGAAAGTCTCTTCCTCTTCATCACCATCCTCCATTTTTGTCGAAGGGGGGAGGGGATTTGGGATCGGAGGGGGTCGAGAGGTGGATCGGGTCGATATTTATATATCATCGTTCTTGATTCACATCTCTGGCGCCAAAGTAGTGGCCCCACCCTGGTTCTTCAAGCACGTCTGACTCCAGTGATATGGAATAGTGTTACAACTCTTCCATGAACTCCAAACACGCTTCTTCCTGGTACCTTAATTAAGTCATCTCACCTTACAAGAAATATTTCGATTAGCAGTACAAAACTATTTCGCTAAATTCATTTTGGGGAAGCATTCAAATTGGAGGCAGCACAACTCAACCAAGATCCTTCTCCCTCATCTTCTCAATTAGAAGAAAGATGGGTTGCTCTCGATCGATATTCGCAGCTTCGCTGTTGATGCACATATGTAAAGCCTGGTGAGCGGGCAGGGGGGGAAGGATTTTACGGGCGCGCACAGCTACAGCCCTTTTTTGTCGTCAGGAGGATTATTGTCTCCAGCGTGTCGGCTCTGCAGCTACATTAAGGCCTATTGATTGGTCTCCGGGGTTGATGCTTTGTCGAGGAACTGGTTGCCATATTGATCTGAGACAGGCTGACACACTGTGACAGTGGGACCTGCTGGGCTGAGGAAAGGATAGGCCATACGAAGACCGGGGGGGGGTTGGAATCTGATTCGTTTCATGACGGAACGAAGAACGCAGGTGCAGGACTGAGTTTAGTGTGTGAGAGGCATCTCTAATTGGACTTTTGTTTGTGTGTGGAGTCCATCACATGCACTTTTAGTCAAGACTAAAAGTTTGTATAGTACCTTTCAAAGTTAAAATTTCTTAATATCTTCACAACTTAGAGCTCGATGATAATATAGTTTACATTTTGAGATGATACAAGCAACCAGGCTGTTTAGAATTGCTATATTGTTTTATGTGAGTATACTGTATATGTGACCCTGGACCACAAAACCAGTCATGAGGATCAATTTTTTAAAATTGGGATTTACAATGAATAAATAAGCTATTCATTGATGTATGGTTTGATATGGATATTAGATGAAAATCAGGAATCTGAGGGTGCAAAAAAATCTAAATATTGAGAAAATCACCTTTAAAGTTGTCCAAATGAAGTTCGTAGTGATGCATATTACCAATCAAAAAACAAGTTTTGATATATTTATGGTAGGAAACTTGCTAAATATCTTCATGGAACATGATCTTTGCTTAATATCCTAATGATTTTTGGCATAAAAGAAAAAACAATAATTTTGACTCATACAATGTATTTTTGGCAATTGCTACAAATATACCCGTGCTACTTATGACTGGTTTTGTGGTCCAGGGTCACATATATGCAGATAAAGTTGTACATACTACTCAAAATTTATAAAAAGAGCAAGGCAATATAGTTACATTTTGTGACAAAAAAAGTATATACAAATATTAATACTTTGCTAGGCAACAATATAGTTTATATTTTTGACAAAATAACAAAATCAAGAAGTTGAGATTTGTAATGCTGTATAAACTTGTATAGACATACTTTAATATGTGGATAATTGTATTAATTGTATTATTAAGTTGTTAAAAAAAAAATGTAAAAAAAAAAAAAAAAGAAAAAAGAATTGTTCAATTTGTTAATTTTGGGACAAAATAAATATATTAAAATACTAAATGTATACAAACATTTTTGACAAAAAACAAACAAGCAGTTGAGATTTGTAATGTTGTATACCTGTATAGTAGGTGTGCATAAAACGTAATTATTCATTTGTAAAAAAAAAAATGTTAATTTGTGACTAAATAAATATATACAACTGTCAATACAGCTCTAGGCAATAATATAGTTTATGTTTTTTAAAATATAACTAAATTAAGCAATTGAGATTTGTAATGCTGTATATACTTATAGTATAGATATAAAATTAATTTAGTTTTTTTTATTTAAAAAAAATTTAAATGTTAAAATTGTAACTATATATATATATATATATATACATATATTTTTTTTTTTATTAAATGTGTTCATTTGTGACAAAAAAATATGCTATTATATTATATTATTACTATTATTAATATACTAAAAACGATTAATTATTCATTTAAAATTAATTTTATTAATTTTTTTTAATTAAAATGTTAAAATTGTAAAAAATTTAAAATATTAATTAAATGTGTTAATGTGACAAAATAAAATATACTAACACATCGTTAGGCAATAATATAGTTTACATTTTTGAAAATATAACAAAATTAAGCAACTGAGATTTGTAATGCTGTATATACTTATAGTATAGGTGCATAAAACTGTATTAATTATTAATTTGTTAATTTGTTAAAAAAAATACATTTAAAAAGATAAAAATTGTTAATTAAATTTGTTAATCTGTGACAAAATAAAGTTTACTTTATAACAATCAAGCAGATGGGTTTGTAATGCACTTTAGCAGGTGAATAAAACTTACTTAATTATTTAAAAATGGGAAAAACATCATAATTCGGTGATAAAATAAATATATACAAATATTAATACATTGCTAGGCAATAGTACAGTTTACATTTTTGACAATAAAACAATCAAGCAGTTGAAATTTGTAATGCTGTATACATTTATAATGTAGATATATGTAGTAGGTGTATAAAACTTTATTAAGTATTAATTCATTAATTATTTATAGTTTTACATATGTTATGTGGTGAGATTACAATTTATACACTTTTGATTTCCAATGGCAAAAAAACTGTACTCACCTGTTTAGTCATGGAGTCTATTAATCGAACGTACAGATCCTGTTCTGTCCTGATACCTGGAGGTTTAAAATGGAATAAATACGTATTAGACAAATAAACAAAATGTTCTCTCACGCTTGGCGTACAATAAAATCCTGCTCAGCTGCATAATAAAAAATCTAATGTGCCATACTTCAACACAAATACTTGTAGAATCAAGTGCGTGTTCAAATTAAAAGGCTCTTTGAGCAAACAGAACAGAAAGCCAGTCCCAAACGCAAAGCACAATTGTTTTGAAAAGTCTACATAAAGGGACTCATTTCTTATGGAAAGTCTGGGAAATTAATTTGTTTTATTATTCTTTTCCCTACAGTACGTTTATGCGCATTCTGTTATGCTTGTCATGCTGACTGAGCTATTCCGCTAACGCTTCTTAGCAAAAACAAACTCGCCTCGGCTTCGGAGTTTTTCTATTATTTATGATTTTCCCGCCTTAAAGTGTGAGAGCTCGCTTTTCGCCTGCCCTGCTGTCTGCTGGATGACAGAGAATCCACATCTACAGACAAATCACTCACCACTAGCTGTTATCATTAGAGCATGAGAAGAGAACAGTCTTGTACTGAGACTTTGGCATTTCGAACTATTTAGTGTGTGTGTACATACTGTATTTAACAATTTATAAACAATTTAAATCACTAATATTGACAAGCGTAACATCGTACCTGCTCTTAATGTAGCCAGTCTGTGTGTATGCTTTACTAAGAACTAAGAGCTCGAATGAGGCCTTGTTTAGCGTGTCTGTGTGGGTGAGTAGCGTGGAATGACATTAGACATGAGCGTAAACTGTGAAAGGGTGGCAAATGTGTTCAACAGCATGAACTCCTCTCAGGATAAACAGATGGAGCTCTCAAATACTCTCCCAGATGTGATGAGACATGTTGCATGATTGTGGTTACATATCGTTTACAGTTGGCCCCGCTCTGCCTCGCAATATGTCTTTGTTATTGATGGGATATGGAAAGGGTTTGCAGGAGGAGTACGGCTCTCACCGTTGCTGTAGAGAAGCTGTAACCTGTAGTGGATGCCATTGTTGGTCTTCTCGCCATTGTATTCCTAAAAAACACACAAACAAGTAGGAAAATTTATGAGAATGAAAAAAAAACACTGACCATCAAGACAGGTAATCTCATTAATGTTAACCTTCAGATAAAACAGTAACGATGGCGCTATGACTTCCACGATGCGGAAAACGCGCACAGAATCGCAGAATCCAGTCATTAAAACTTTGCAGGTCAGTACACTTAAACCAAAATGCGATATGGACTATTGACTGTGAATATTATGTCACAAATTACTTTAAATATGAATCCCCCATGTTCTGCGTGACTCTGTGTGAACGAATGGCGCAGACACACGGTTTTGTTTACTAAATACTGAAATACTGTTTTCAACCTCTGCCTGAACACATAAACAATCTCCAGAACTGATCTAAGAGTCACTTCATAAGCATTTTACCTTTTCTTTTGAGAAAAACTATCGTCGTATCATATACAAACAGAAGCTTAAACTATTTCACAGTAACCCTTCAAAATAAAAGTTCAGTTTAACTTGAAGAAATTGTGACAGAAATATATTACCTAATGTAATGATACTACTACTACTACTAATAAAATTATTAAAGCATTATTGTACAATACAAATTGTACGATACATTAAATTGCTGTTCAATTGTGTACATTTTGAATGATTTTAATTCATTAGACATGTTTTTGATGAATAAAATGTAATTATTAAAACAGTCTAGAGAAATTAAAATGGAAAAAAACAAATTTAGAAAAATTTAAACTGAAAAATAAAACGGATTTCATAGGGCCCTAATTTAGAGTAGCTTAAAATATTTTCATAGGGCCCCAATTTAGCTTTGGCTTAAAATATTAAAACATTAATTAAATACAAAACATTAAATTGCTGTTAAATTGTGTACGTTTCATGATTTCAATTAATTAGACGTTCTTTTCTGATGAATAAAATGTAAATTATTATAAAAACTAGAGAAATTAAAACGGGAAAAATGGAATCCAAAAAAAATTTTTAAAAAAATGGAATTAGAAAAAAAAAAAAAAAATACAATTTGGGAAAAAATTAAATGGATTTCATAGGGCCCTAATTTAAAGTAGCTTAAAATCTAAAAAAAATCAGTGCTGTCAAATTAACAATCGTGATTAATCGCATCCAAAATAAATGTTTTTGTTTACATAATATATGTGTGTACTGTGTATATTTATTATGCATATAAAAATACACACACATACAGTATATATTTTGGAAATATTTACATGTATATGTTTGTATTCATATAATTAATATTATACATAAATATATTTAATATATAAACAACATTTTTCTTAAATATATCCATGCATGTGTATTTATATATACATAATAAATAGGGCTATATGTGTGTGTTTACTTTGTATATTTATTATGTACATATAAATACACACACATAAATGTTTATATTAAAACAAAACATTTGTATGTATATATATATATATATATATTTATACCTGTATACAATTAAGATTATAAATAAATATAAATATTTTAGATATAAATCTAAAATATTTTTTGTTAATTTATACATGCATGTGTGTGTATTTATATATACATAATAAATATACACAGTACACAAATATATAGCATGTAAACAAAAACTTTTACTTTGGATGCATTTAAATTTATTATCAATGTTGAAAAAAAATGCGACTTAATATTTTTGTGAAAAACATTTTTTTTTAGGATTCTTTGATAAACAGAGAGGTAAAAAGAACAGCATTTATTTGAAATAGAAATCTTTCAATTGACATTATAAATGTCTTTACTGTCACTTTAAATCTTACTAACCCCTAACTTTTGAACAGCAATGTAAATTCCTATATAGTCAACAAAGGAGTGCTTTTAAGAAAGCAGTTAAAATTTGAAAGTTAATTTGAAGGCTTACATAAAGTGTCTGTTGAGAAATTCAAAATCATCCACTTTCTAACAACCACAGCCAATGGATGCCAGTTTGTTTTCACTCTTTGGACTAAGTGTGAGGTTTACATTTAAGCATCACATCCAGGCTTCAGGTGAGTTATTTTTCCCTGATGTGACATCAATACAATGAGACGCAGGAACACGACACACCCACACATGTCGTCAGTCTTTCTCTATCTCCTCACTGCCAAGTTTAGTGGTAGCGTCTTGGCAGCGACCCAGGGTGGAGTGGAGGAGTGTGTGTGTGGGGGGGGGTGCTGGGCGGGGGGTTATGGCGGAGGTGAGCGGACAGCGAGGACAGAGCGCTGACGGTGCCAGCTGGACCCCGTCCCGTATGACCGTGGGCGGAGCTGTTCTCTGTAACCTTTTACTGAGAACAACCCCCCGACACACACACCGCGGGGTGAGCAGGACTACCCTCCGACACAGACCGCAGGGCTAGCAGGTACAATCACACGACTACAATACAGAATGGAGCTCGTGGTACCGTGAAAAGGCGAGCAATGCTTTGGGAAAAAGCGAGATTTATTCCCATGATGCTGATCCTGAGAATCACACTCAAAGGATAAGCAAAAAGTAAAATAATGTGGGGCAAAAATGAGCCAAACAACAATGACTTATTAGAAAAAAGCTGGAAATTGTATAATAAATTGGATTTTTTTTTTAAGTACATTACATATAATATTGTTAATGCAATACTTATGACAAAAAAATGGTCTCATCGTTGCCCCCTAGATGTATTATTTGGTACCGCCACTACCGAGAATCACAATACTGTGTGGCAATGTGAGTTTGAAGCCCTGATTTTAGATCGCACAGGTACAGGTGCAGGTGCAGGCCAACATTTTTTTGTTTTTGTTTTTTTTAATATTGATGAAATTCAAAAAACAAAAACAAAAACAAAAACGGAAAAAAAACAACTATGTAAACATTAAAAACTGCAGTGGGTTTGGGATCTTTTTTTTTACTTCACTTTTTTAACCTACAAAAAAACTACAATCAGGTATATTGCAGAAATAAAATAAAATAAAATAAATGAATAAAAACACTATGTATTAATTAAAAACTGCTGCAGAGAGTTGGGGGGGGGGGAGGTATATTGTGGAAATAAAAAAATACATTAAAATAAATTAAATGAATAATAAAAACATAATGTAAACATTAAAAACAGTTTCAGAGGGTTTAGGTTTTTTTTCAGGAAGTATTCAGTGTAGTTTTTCAAATAATGAATTTGTGTACAATCAGTAAGTATTAGTAAAGTTTTTTTGCAGAGAGTTTGGGGGTTTTTTATTCATCTTTTTTTTACTTCACTTTTTTAACCTACAAAAAACTACAATCAGGTACACTGCTGAAATAAATAAATAATAAATAAACAAATAAACAAAAACACTGTAAACATTAAAAACTGTTGCAGAGGATTTAGAATCTTTTTTTAGGAAATATTTAGTGTAGTTTTTCAAATAATGAATGTGTGTACAATCAAAGTATTATTAATATTATTTGATTAAAAAAAACTACAATCAGTTCCACTGCTGAAGTTATAAATAAATAAATAAATAAATAAATAAATGCACTGTAAACATTAAAAACTGTTGCAGAGGGTTTTTCTTTTTTTTTTGGAAAGTTTTTAAAATAATGAATGTGTGTATGATCAATAAGTACTATTAACTTATTTAACTTATTAACTTTTTTAACCTACAAAAAAAAAAAAAAAAAAAAAAAAAAAATTAGCTACATTGCTGAAATAAAAAAATACATATTATTACTTTTTTTTATTTATTTCCTTTAGTAACCTACAAAACTCCTATCAGATACACATCTAAAAATCTAAATAAAGTATATTTGTAAAAATAAAACTATATATATATATAAAATAATATAATAAATGTGTGAGATTTTGTGTGACATTTATGTCTAGGCTTACTAACAGCATGATTTTTTTTTTTTTTTTTTTTTCGAAAAGTGCATCTACAAACAATTATACAGTACATTCTTAGCATGTTCACCAAGTTCAATATGCAACACCCCAGCATATCACAAATCCTGTTGCGTTGTGTAGCGGCGTCTATTAGTGACAGAGTGCTTACTTTGTCTTTTTCCACAAAATCCACGTAGGAGGTTCTCTCAATCTCGACGGGCTGTCCCTGCCGGTCATACAGGGCCAGCACAAAGTGGAAGAAGTTTGACTTGCGCAGGTTCGAGGGAGGCTGTTTCTCATAATGGGCTCTTGCCAAACCCACACCACTACGAGAGAGAGAGAAACGGAGAGAAAGATTAATGTACTGTAACCCAAACAATCATTCAAAATATGAGCTTGCAGAAAGATGTAATGTCAGTTTCACATGAACTTTCACAAATAACATCACATTGCGTATAAATACATAACACGGAAAAGTCACCGCAGTGTCTAACTTTATAAGTCCTGCATGAGAATCACAACAATTCCAATACTCCAAATAAAACACGTAAAATAAGGAAGCACAAACAGGAAATTAGAGCTGTTACAAAGAGAGATAACAGGAAATAACTGAGAGGTGTTAGAAGAGAGATATTTGGCTTGTTTTCTCATGCCCTGTGTGTGCCATGAACTCTATTGTCTGCCCCTCTCTGCTCTGCCACCTCAACAATTGGAATCTGGCGCAGAGCGGGGGACCCCAGAAGGCACCGTCTGCCTTTGCGGCTGCCAATCGCTACTGGGTACGGCTCGCCTTGGCAACTGCTGCGTTCCTCTTTCCCTGACCTGTCAGTCAAACCCGCTCGGGTCTCCCCAGGGTTCAGCCGATAGAAGCCTCCGTCCTGACTCTCGCACTTGAGCATCGATTAGAACGCGTGGCGAACGACGAACTGACAGAGACCGAGGAGCTTCGCGCAGCTCGAGAGGAGGAGGCCCGCACCTCTATGCCAAACCTACACGTCCACCTATCAGTCAAACCGTCAGCCCTGGTCCACTGACGCAAACGCTGATCATCTTTCCATACCTGGATCAGTGGATGCATTGGGCCTCAGAGAGAGATGAAGGCTTGAAGTAACGGAAGGAAGATTAAAATGCAGGTGGTCTATTTTTAATAGGGTGGTAATTCATGCATCCCTTTCCACAAGCACAAACCGATGTCAAGCATTTTATTATACCACATATATACACTACCAGTCAAAAGTTTTTGAACAGTAAGATTTTTAATGTTTTTTAAAGAAGTCTCTTCTGCTCACCAAGCCTGCTTTTATTTCATCCAAAGTACAGCAAAAACAGTTAAATTTTTAAATATGTTTACTATTTAAAATAACTGTTTTCTATTTGAATATATTTTAAAATGTAATTTATTTCTGTGATTTCAAAGCTGAATTTTTAGTAACATTACTCCACTCACATGATCCTTCAGAAATCATTCTAATATTCTGATTTGCTGCTCAAAAAACATTAATTATTATTATTATTATGTTGAAAACAGCTGAGTATAATTTTTTCAGGTTTCATTGATGAATAGAAAGGTCAGAAGAACAGCATTTATCTGAAATAGAATTCATTTGTAACATTATGTCTCAATTTAAACCATCCTTGGTAAATATTTTTTTTTATTTCATTTCATTCCAAAAAAATAATTAATAAAAATAAAAAATTATATTCAGATAAATGCTGAACTTTGGATATTGGATATTTTATAAGGAATCCTGATAAAAAAAAAAATACTCAACTGTTTCAAATATTGATAATAATATTAAGAAGAATAAATGTTATATTCGCAAATTAGCATATGATCAGCAATGATTTCTGAAGTGACACTGAACACTGAAAAGGAGTAATGATGCTGAAAATGTAGCTTTGATCACAGTAATAAATCACATTTTAAGATATAAAAATTATTAAGATAAGAAAACATTATTTTAAATAGTAAAAATATTAAACAAATTTACTGTTTTTGCTCTACTTTGGATCAGTTAAATGCAGGCTTGGTGAGCAGAAGAGAATTCTTTAAAAAAAAAAAACATTTACACTTCAAAAACATTAAAACACTTTTAAATGTGATGTTGTCCAAGCATCACCCAAAATTACTCTTTTAAATAGGTTTCTTGAACACATCCGCCATTGGTTGCCAAAAAGATAGTCCCGCCCCCAAACGCATGCTATTGGTTGAGTCAATGTTGCTATATTTTTGTTGCTGTTATTGTTGTTGAAATAAAATCATCCTACAAATGGCTGTTCAAATGTCTGAGGTCAGTAATATTTTTTATTCTATATTATTTTTCAAGTTACAAATTTCAAATAAATGCTGTTCTTCTGAACTTCTTCAGTACTAAAAAAGGTATCAGGTTTTCCACAAAACTATTAAGAGGCACGACTATATTAAACAGAAATAATCATCAGAAATGTTTCTTGTGCACTACAGACTGGAGTAACGGCTGCTAAAAAATTCAGCTTTGCATCAATGGAATAAATAACATCTTAAAACATATTAACATAGAAACTGTTATTTTAAATTGTAATAATATTTACCATTTTTACTGTATTTTTGATCCAATAAATGCAGACTTATTAAGAATAACATACTTCTTTCAATATCACATTAAAAAAAACTCTTAGGCCAGTGTACTGGATGTATGTTTCTGTATATTAATCTGGGACATGAGAACATTTTTTCACATAATTAATAAAACAAATGACATCACCTTCAAGTCAAAACAAGTGGCCCGTAATATTTATAATTCCCTAAATCATTAGATGAAAAAAGTGTGTAATGTTAACATACATAATTTGCAGCTGTCATTGTTAAGTCTGTTCATTATTTACTCGTTACTCTGATGAGGTGGGCCACGATGCATTTGAATCTCCAAAATATGCTCATACATAAATATTTGTTCATCTGCTGAGCTCGGGGTGGGGAGCCAGTGTTTTGGAAAGCGGCCTGCTCTCTGTCTCCGCTCGTTGAGATATTCCCCTGATAGGACATTAATAAAGCCTGACCCCTCCCCAGTACTATTACCAGGGCTTAATGCTTCATTTGTATCCGAGCCTGGTGAAATCTCATTCGTGAAGTTGAGCTTACTACACTGAAGGCAAAAAAAACAGCTTTCACAGAAGAGGCTGTGGGAGGGGGTTCAGGGAGGAGCACTTTTAAAGCGGATGACTTCAACGTAAATGGGAAATATGATCTTCTTCATCTGTAGTAATTGATTCGCAGTGAAGATCTTTAGCAGTCTGACTGGTCAGGGCGGTGCTAAGTCTGACAGATGCCCTCCAAATGCAATATGAAAAAAGCACACAAATTAAGACTGTAAAACGGAGCTTTAAAGACTTAAATGATACTATATATTATATAATTATAGTTTATTATGTCAAAATATATTAAATAATTATTTATGCTGGGTAGTCAACACATTACATGTCCATATATATATATATATATATATATATACACATACACACACACATACTGCCGCTCAAAAGTTTGGGATCAGTAAGATTTTTAATGGTTTTTAAATACATTTCTGAAGCTCAAAAATAATTAATATTGTGAAATATTATTTTAATTTATAATAACTTTTTTCTATGTGAATATATTTTAAAATGTAATTTATTCCTGTGATGCAAAGCTACATTTTCAGCATTATTACTCCAGTCTTCATGATCCTTCAGAAATCATTCTAATATTCTGATTTATTATCAGTGTTGAAAACAATTGTGCTGCTTAATATTTTTTTGGAACCTGCAATACTTTTTGTCAGGATTATTTGATCAATAAAAGGTTAAAAAGAACCGCATTTATTTAAAACAGAAAGGTTTTCTAACAATATACACTACTGTTCAAAAGTTTGGGGTCAGTAAATTTTTATTCTTTGTTTTTTTGAAAGAAATCAATGCTTTTATTCACCAAGGATGTGTTAAATTAATACAAAGTGATAGCATAGATTTACATTGTTAGAAAAGATTTATATTTTGAATAAATGCTGTTCTTTTTAACGTGTTATTCATCCTGAAAAATCCTGAGAAAAAATATATATATATATATATTTGGCAGCACAACTGTTTCCAACATTGATAATACTAATAATAATTCAGCATATTAGAATGATTTCTCAAGGATCATGTGACACTTAAGACTGAAGATATAGCTTTGCATCACAGGAATAAATTATATTTTAAAGAATATTAAAATAAAAAACATTATTTTATATTGCAATAACATTTTGCAATATTACATTTTTCTGTATTTTTAATCAAATAAATGCAGCCTTGATGTGCATAAGAGGCTTCTTTAAACACATTACAAGTCTCTATATTATTTTTAATATATAATAATTTCATATTAAATATTGCATGTCACACAGCAGGATACAGCAACAATCTGGGCCCAAATTCTGTGTCTGCACTGCATGAAATGCACAAGCACATGTAAACACAAATTATCACCTTCACATAGGAAGACAGAATTACAAAATTACACATTTGTGGGGGAGCAAGAGAAAAAAAAAAAACAGAATCACACTTAAACACACACGAATTGCATCATGAGCTCCTCTCCATTACCCCATCAGCTCGGTTACAAAGCCAGGCGTCATGTTTCTGATGGGGTGAGGGAGAGAGACAGCGTTCCCTCACGCTCTCGCAAAGGCACGGATCTTTACGCAGAGGAAACGATCGACTCGGAAAGCTTGTTAGTGTTATTATTTTAATTATGTTGATTGCTGCCATATCCACTCCAGCAGTTATGAGTCAGAGGCAGTGGCACGATTGGACGGCTCTCACTCGCTCTGTATTGAAAAAACTGCTATCGAGGTGACAAACACACACACATAGACAGCGGAGCTGTGTAAATCAGTCGCTAACGGACGGTTACAGCACCACGGTCTCCGTTAAACACACTGTTTGACATGTTCTCGTCACAGAGCGGAGGGAAATAAAAGGGGGGAAAAAAGCATGCAAGCCAGAAACAACCCTGCTTCTGACACAATTCTGGATGTGAAAACACCCTCCACTTTTATTTGAATCAATAAATACAGTCTCACAGAACTGCTTTAACAATAAACCACTCATAGCAGGAGCTGAAGGGTTTGTAATGATGACATTTCCGAACACGAGAGTGCCGTCTTTCTATGCAGCGGCAGTGGTGACTCGGTCTGCGGCCCTTTGCACACTGCAGGCTTAATGTGATACAGCAAAGTCTAATTATGTTAAATGAAAAAAGTAACCCCAGGCTAAAATCCTCACAGCTCAAGGGCCTGAACACTTGAGGGAAATAGATACTAAGCACAGAGACTCAAACTCTGAAATCATCTGCTAATGAACATGCAGAGGAGAAGAACTGCCAATACACAAAAAACAGCAGGATCCGCTGAGATAGTGAGGAGTTAGTAAGTAAAAAAAGAGGTGAGTGATGCCTTCACATGTACATCTCAATAAAACAATCACCTCACAGTGAAAAATAATGCTCAATCAAAATGATCGAAAAAGTTTAATTTGTAAATTTCACTGAAAACATTGCAAATATGTAATTTATGACGCATTTAACTCCCATTACATGACATATTTCAGAGTAAAACAGAAATGTATTCAAATAATTCATATCAACTTTTTGTTTGGATCATTATTACATTAGTTACAACTATTTTTCCCACCCACATGGCCCAGGTTATGTCAACAAAAAAGGAAAACATCTTTCAGTGGTTGATAAAGTTGTTAAAAGATGCATACTTAACATCAAAGTATCAGGTTTATATTGCATGAGTTTCAAGCTGATGCTAACAATTAATTTGATAACATGCAAGTCCTGCATGAAAAAAATAAAAGTGTCATAATACTTTGAACTCTGATGAATCCCTGCTTTAAAATACAATTAATTTTCAGATACACTACTAGGATTTTCTAACTGGTATCTACTCTTAGAAACTGTCGATTTAAATTTGTTTTATTATATTTTTTCTACAATGTATTAAACAAGAAACTACATTCAAAGCATTGTTGAAAAACATAAACAATTGTCTTATTTTATTTATTTATTTTTATTTTATTAGTTTATTTTTTAAATGAATTAGAAAAGGTAAGATTAAAATAATTAAAAAGGGAATACTATTATTATTTACACAATTTAATCATAATCTCGGCAACCCCCAAAAATGAAGTCAATGAGAGTAAAGAAAATTAACAGAGTGATTTTTAATCATATCTTTGATGCACACTTGCATAAAAGGTTTGGAGTCGGCAAATACGATTTTTTTCTCAAAAGTATTCTCTAACGACTAAGCTACATTTATTTTTATAAAATACAGTTAAAACTGCTGAGAATTATTATACTTAAAATTTTCTCTATTTTAATATTTTAAAATGTAATTGCAAAGCTGAATTTTCAGCATCATTGCTCTAGTCTTCAGTTACATTATCCTTTCAAAAATCATTTTAAAATGATTTGGTGTTCAAGAAACATTTCTCATTGTTTTTTCTCATTGTCAGCGTTGAAAACAGTTGTGCTGCTTAATGTATTTGTGGAAACCAAGATATACACTATGTGACACTGGACCACAAAACCAGTTATAAGGGTCAAAATTTAAATTGAGATATAAAGATCAGTTGTAATATGATAAATAAGCTTTCCATTGATGTAAGGTTTGTTAGGATAGGACAATATTTGGCTGAGATACAACTATTTGAAAATTTTGAATCTGGGGGTGCAAAAACTATTGAGATAAAAGTTGTCCAAATGAAGTTCTTAGCAATGTATATTACTAATCAAAAATTAAGTTTGATATATTTATGGTAGCAAATGTATAAAATATATTCATAAAACATGATCTTTACTTAATATCCTAATGAATTTTGGCATGAAATACAATTTATTTTTGCCTGGTTTTGTGGTCCAGGGTCACAAATGTCTTCACTGTCACTTGTGATCACTTAAATGCATCCTTGCTGAATAAAAGCATTGATTTTTTTCAAAAACAGTAGTACGAATTCTGTATTAACTGTATTAACCAGTATCCTAACCACTTTTCCATGAGTCGTCTGTTAAAATGTCTGCGAAACAAAGATATATGACACAGGTAGCATGTGTGTGTGGCATATGGGTGGCATCACGGACCGAGCCCCACATCTCAGTGACATTAATCATGCCTGTGATGGACTGTGACAGAGGGAAGTCTTTAACTACAGCTCGTCTCTCTCTCTCACTATCGAACTAATGAGCCGTACAGCAGCGCTCTGTTTATACAAATGTGACGCGGAAAAATCATCTCTGCCCTGGCTGGGAGCCAACGTGCTGATCCAACAAGTAAATGTAAATCTCGCTCTGTCTCATACGCTCTTCCTTCCTCATTTCCACTTTTTTAAGAATTTCTTGTTCTCATTTGTTGCATCCATCCCGACCGTTTCTCTCAGAAAGGTCTCGTCAAAAAAAAGAGAAAAGTTACAAGGCTGGATGGTATCAGCTGAGATTTGGTCGATAAAGCAACTGGCCTTCATCAGAGATCTGCAGTGGGAGATCATTGTCTGAATTAACCGACATAAGGGAATCATATTTAGCTTGACCTTTAGTCTAATAAATGACCAAATGAGAGAAGAGGAGGGGAGAGCGTGCCTTCCTGTGCTCATCAGGGTCGGAGTATTTTGAAGACTGTGGATGCTAAGATATGCACATACTCTATGTTTACGTGGCGAGTAATTTATGCAGAAAGACACAATTACTGTGGCATACATTTGCTCATGCTTACGAATGTGTGTGTGTGTGTGTGTGCTGTGCGGTGTTGGGGGCGGCGGCGGGCAGTCAGCATGGCAGCGGTATGTTTGGTTAGCGCTTATTAGCTGTGTAATAAGATTTAATGAGTTGAGGACTAAAGCGCTGTAGGAGCACAGGCAGCATATTGGGATTAGTGGAGAGCAGAAACAACGAAAAGAGGAAGAGAGAGAGAAGAGGAGGTTGTTTTGAAACCCAAATCCCACTTGTGGTCAAACCGGGTCTGTCTTTTGGCCTGTCATCTCTGTAGCTCTCGTTTTCTCTCAGCTCAAGTGTGCGGTGATTTAATTGTTCAACACAAGCCTTGTGCGTTGTAAATTGTCAAAATGGGCAGTTAGATCCCCCTAAAGTATAAAAATGTGTATTTTACATGGTTGTTATCTGAGGTAAAAGCGCTGCGCCAGATGTGCTGATTGCGTTTATGGATAGTCGGCATCTTTGTTTCTTTATCGCTAATTGGATGTTACGACGTGGAATCATAGGAAAACCTTCCTGGAATGACGGAGTGCAGCGAGTAATAGAGGCATTTGTCACCGCTGCACAGTAACGGGTGGCCGTAAGTCAAAGCGAACGTGTCGGGGAGGATCTTTGCATAAAGAAAGGCCTGTCATTTCTCCATGATTTCTATTGCCACACAAACACAAACGGCCTGTCTGTCACGTCTCCCAGCGATAAGCTGGCACATACATCACCAGCTGCCTGCATCACTGCCATCGCCTGCTCGCCGCTTTATTCACACACACACACACACACACACACACATATACACATACTAACACTTTGACAGATATCCGAAAGTAGACAGTGTCTTTACATGCCTCTCTGTTCCTGACTGTGTTCCCTTAACCTCTGCCACATTAATTATTAAAGAAAAAAATAAATCAATGTTTCTTTTTACTTAAAAAAAAAAAAAACTATATATATACATATAAACTCCAAATCTCAAAATTATGTATTTTTCCCTTGACCTCTGATGCATGAATTTTTAAAGAAAAAATATATATAAACCAACCAATGTTTCTTTTTACTTTATATATGCATATGTGACCCTGGAGCACAAAACCAGTCATAAGGGTCATTTTTTTTTTTCAATTGAGATTTATACATCATCTGAAAGCTGAATAAATAAGCTTTCCATTGATGTATGGTTTGTTAGGATAGGATAATATGGTAGAGATACAACTATTTGAAAATTTGGAATCTGAGGGTGCAAAAAAAAATCTAAATATTGAAAAAATCGCCTTTAAAGTTGTCCAAATGAAGTTCTTTGTGATGCGTATTATCAATCAAAAATTAATTTTGATATATTTATGGTAGGATATTTACAAAATATCTTCATGGAACATGATCTTTTTTCATAGAAATATGCATACGTGTGCAATAGAAGTAAAAAAAAACACAGCGAAATATGAAAAAGACATAGAATTATGGTTAAAGGTCAAAAGTTGTAACCGAAGGCATTAAAGTGTTTATTTCTAAAACTAAAATGATGTTAAGGTGTTTCTCGTTTGATGGTAATAAAATCGAAAAAGAAAATTGTAAACATTATTTTTGTTTGTTATTATATTAATATTTTATTTTAAAAAACAATAATACAATAATCAATTTTATTTAAAATTCTAATTAAATTGTGTCTAAAAGTACAATATCTAAAAGTAAAAATGCAATACAAACTATGCAATTGTTTAAGATATATGTTTTCCTGTACTTTTTCCATTTTTTTCCATATACACATTACATGTTTGGTTGTATGCACTTTAGTACAATATGCTTGGTTCTCAACAACAACAACAAAAAGCCCAAATATTTGCTTTTAAATGTCATTAATCATCCATTTAATAATTTGGATATTTTATCAATGTTCTTTCAAAATAATCTCAATCTGAAGAGAAAAATAGCGCCAATTAAACATGTTTCAGACAAACACACTGAACAAAATCAATGAGCCACAGTAAAGACACTCTCTTTGCCACACACAAAACATCTCTTTTGCCTTCAAAAATATAGCTCAACGTCTCCTTGGCGTACTACTGCAAAAACTAGGTGCTCTGCTGAATGGCCCGTGTAGTCAGAGGGGTTGATGTGCCATCATTGCTCACTGATTGAGACTCTCAGCGCGAGAGGATCTGAGTCAATAGACTCGCGGCTCACTCACAGATTAGACATCTAATCAAATTCAGTCCCGTTTGTTTATCGCTCGCTGTCGTTGGCTATGTGGATGTCAGTGTGGAACGCTCCACAGCTGTGACAAAACGAGGACACATCACATAAAGCACATACGCTCTTGAACTCAGACTTTTTTTAAATTAACGTGCATGTGTATCATGTGATATACAGTCAAACCAAAATTTATACAGACACCTTTAACATTTCTCACATTATCGCAGTTCATTCACTATAGTTTAGAAAGCGGTAATAAAATATGACAAGAACTCAATGTGTCAGAACACATTCATCTTAATCATGTCAGATAACTTTGATAGAAATCTATGTAACAAAACATGGTCAAGTCAAAGTGTCTTTGGTCCCAAATTTTTAGCAGTTTTACTGGTAGCCCACTTTGCTATCCTCACTTACATAAATTAACTATAGTCCTGCACTCACTAGTAAAAAAATATTAAAAATTGCATCTGTTTTCTGAATAATTTTTGGTTTGACTGTAGGTTTTTTCAGGCTGCTGATGCAAGTTTCATATGGTTTCATTATAATAGTTAGACGCAAAGAATAACTGTTCACACAATGATTGCTAACAATGACGATTAATACACACAAAAGCAAATTCAAACAGCTGAAGGCATTGTCAGACACTGCAACACGTCGGAAACATAACACACTTCTTTTTTAATCGCAAAAGCGTATAACCAGCCAGTGCTAAACGCTTCCAGCTAATTTCTAATTTGTTCGTAATTGCACCGAGACAAGTAAACCATTGCACAGTGAGAAGTTATTTCCTGAAGCTGGACGGCTAAATTACAGACAAATGTTTCATGCGATTAGGACACCCTAATTGAACATGTGACAAAGAATAGAGCTGCCTGTCACAGAGGAAACAGGTATTTACATTGGTCACGTCCCAATTATTGCATTTTTAATCACAGTTTGATTATTGTGTTCAGCCAAAACGCAATATATTTGTTTTTCTCTCCATCATAAGAGAGTGAAAATTAGCCATGGCCTCATTGTAACTGATCTCCTCTGGACGCCTGGATCAATGCACTGGTCACATGTCTCTGCTCAGCTGAGCTGTGTGTGTGAAGTGCTGCCCCTGCACTGTGGCGTCTGTGTGTGTTTTATTAGTATTGCACTTGTGCATGTTTGCTGTAGGTTTAGCCCTGACTGCACCTGCCAGACCTGCACACACACACTACAAATTATAGCAGTCGTTTCTTTCTCTCGCTCACGCTCTGTTTTAAAAAAAAAAAAAAAAACGTACAGTCATTTCTAAAATCGTTAGTGGCCTACAGCTGAAATCATTAGCTGGTCACCTGTACGTTTCTAATGGGGTCATTACCGAGGTGGCCCTGCAGCCGGCCGCTAATCGCTAGCATGTTATGGGGCAGCTGTTTCTAAAACACTTGTTTCTCTGTGTTACATTCCAGCATGCAGGCGTCAACTGAGACAGAACAGAGCGAGAACCTATAAATCTGGTGTGGTTTGTGATACGGTGAGTGTTTTAGTGTATTTACGAATGGGGAAATGTTTTAAACTTGCGTTTTTTGAACGTCCGAGTGCAATTCCTGTGGTGTCCAATGTCAACGTTGCATATTTGGTTGGATTTGCAATGTTTTAAAATAGAATGTGTCGCGCCATTGCATGCAAGGGATTTTGGGACCGTTTGGAGAGATTTTTTTTTTTTTTAACTAAAGCCTAAGGGTCTGGACTTCATTAGTTTGACCCCCCTTCTTCTCCATGCACCCCCCCCAGTGGACAAAACAGAGGCGACATAATTCACTTTGCCAGGTTTTACAGTGTAGGGGTACGGAATCGGTGAAGGGGTCAATCGAAATCTGTTCCCCAGCTGTGCGGCCCTCTCACTCACCCCTAGGCCCAGAGAGAACGAAAGACAGAGAGAGAGAGAAATGCTCGGGGGGAGATGGACCCCACAAACGTACCCCCGAGCTGCCTGAGCATCACAAACCTGTTCAGCCAACTCTGTCAACATCAATCCAGTTTGTAGGAATGCAAACAAGTTTAACCTCAATAAATTGGATATTAAAATAATTTATAGGATCATGCACAAATCCGAATTTCTGCAAAGCTAAAATTCAACGCATAATGATTTTCCTTCTCTACACTAACAGGAATAACCCAGAAAAAGGTTGCACTTTCCACCAGGCTCACCCCTAGACACCTACCTATCACCACCAAAGCCAACACATGGTATTATTTACAGGATCACATGAAAGTTTCCAATCAAATTAAGCTCTTACTTCTGCTTCTTTCGTCCAGATTCACTCACTTTGCTGTCTCTTAAGAGAACACCTTTAACTGCACCCCTACCCATGAAGCCCATATTCTGCCATCAGTAAATATTTAAGATTAAAATAAAGATAAAATGTGATGAAAACGCAGTAGGATGAATTAAAACGAGTGAGAAATTTAAAGTAGTAGAAGATGTGCATTTTGCTTGACAGTTAAGCCTAAATCATTGGTACGTAACGTATAGAAACGTCAAATACTAATTAACGTTTTAAGAAATATTTGTTAGCCAAAATGAAAATTAAATAAACAAAGAATGATATTTTTTAATAAAGTCACCTTTTTAAATCTTAGTCTTAAATCTTCTTAGTCTTAGTTTAAGATGGCATCGTGACACTCGCTTGGTTTGCGTTTGTATGGAGCGCGGGAGAATTTAGTGTTGTGTATGAGGCTCATAATTGGCTAGAGCAAATTATTTATTATGAGGGAACCTGTTTTACAAATGAGTTTTTCTGCAGCGCTGCTATATGATGAAAAAACTGTGATCTTTACTACACTGCATTTATAACTTCCTGCTTGAGAAATGGCTATGATACGCCCGTTATATATATTTTTTAATAATTAAATAAATACACGTTTTTTCTTTTCATATTGCTTATATGCTAGGGACTTTTTTGTATGCACTATGCAGAGCAACTTATATGCAACGCGACTTTTTTTCTCCACCAAATCAATAATTCAGGATGTGAGTTATCATCTCATGTAGGGTAATTAGATGTCCAAAGACTTTGCATTTTTGTCTCTAATTAATTTCACAGTAAAACATCTGCAAGCACTGGTGATCTACTTTTCCATGTTAGCGATATGAAAGGCTGCGGATGGGCAGGTGATTTCGGCCACTTGCACATGGCAGCTGACCTCCGCTGCAAGTTTGAAACATCTCCTTTATCCAGCCTACACAATATGCAATATTAATATACCGCGGGGATTTATCTCCGAATGTATTTAAGGCAATCACGAAAACATGTAAACGCAGCAGATCTCTCTCTGTGCATGTTTTAATGAAGTGTAAAATTATTTGTACATTAAAAAAACGCCTCGCAAGCTCATGTCCTGAAGACGTTTTGATTTCAGGATGCATCCTTTTTCCCACACTAGCAGAAAATAACCCGTCTCATTAAGTGCGTTTTGCTCACTTTAGTATAAATACATAGGCTACATAAAATCCTAATTATTTATTAATTTATTTTAGACCACACTTTTGGCCATGCTTGATGCAGCAAATTAAATTTATATAATAAATAAACATATAACGTTTGTAATTGAGCTCAAAATAATAATCAAGTAGCCTACACTAAATTAGCAAATCAAATATTTTTCTCAAGTTCTCGTCCGTTCTTTCTGTGCGTTTCTAAAGTGACAAAAATGTAAATTTTAGCCCTAAACACACACGTGTATTTTCTTAAGAAAAGAAAGAAAAACTCACTTACTTATTAATTGCCATTAATGTGCAAATCAATTTAAAGAATTAGTGTAATGCTTCCTGCCCTTTCCTCTCCAATTTTCTCAGCTTCTGTATTTTTATAACAATTATAACATAATATCACGGCCTACATACTATTTTTGTGCTATTTAAATGCTCAAACTAATTTTTGTCCATCTGCGTAAAACTTCTGCAAGTCGAACTCAAGTGTAACCTACACGTATTTCTCAAAATCCCAGGTCTCTCTTTGAAGGGTGAGACAGAACAGCATACATTTCCTCAGTGTTTCAACATCATTCTAGGAACCCAGGGGAGAGTAAATGCGGAGGAACTGCCTGTCCAAAAACTTTGTTTCAAGCGCAAATGGTTAATTTTGTATGCATTACACTAGTGAAATAGAAGGGTTTTTTTTTAGTTTTTGAAAACAGGCCTGATAGTTTTGTCAATGACAGCGCAATAACCTCACAAACTCCACTTTTCGCACATTGTGCATTTTTTAACATCACATAAATGAGATAAATCAGATTAAATGGTTCACTTTGATTTTTAATAACCTATAAGAAATTTCAAAAGCGCTCAATGTATTGCATGTTTTATTTACAAACATAAAACTCTAAACTCATGGTCGTCATTGATTCTCACTAGACCTCTCTGTCCCTGCGATTCACGTGAAAGATCGTCAGACGAGTGCGATTTTTAAATAGCTATTTTTAGGTTAAATAAAATGGCATGAGCGGGACATTCCTACACAAGACAATCTGAAAGTTCTCCAGATCTTTTTCAACCACAGAGAAATCAGGTAGAACAATGTTTTCTCATGTGTGACAACCAGAGTACGCCTTTCTGGAGCGGCGCGATCAGCTTTTTCTACGGCGCGTTACGATGCGCCATCAATTTCTACAACTAAGTAACAGCTGACAAACTGACTTAGAACGAGCGTGTTACGCGCGACGTCCTTGTACGAGCACTTCTAGATTCAAAACAAACGATTTCGAAACACTTCTAACTGTGGCCAAGCGCTTCCTCTATAACGCGCATCGGACGCTCCGTTTCACTCACGCAACTACTTGGAATATGAACAACTTGGAGCTTGTTGGTGATGTTTACCTTTGCGCAGCTGTGTTGGCATCCAGTATCCCGGCGCTCTGCATCCAAGAGCGCACCGGCGTCATGCCACTCGTAAGGGGCTCTTCTTTCATGGTCAAGGCTCCCCGTGGGAGACCGTCCTGGATGGAGAACATGAAAATCGCCTTCTGGGGGATGTCTCTCTACACCAGCTCGAGTGGAATAATCCTCCTGCACCACCTGGATTAACAAAAACCAACTGAAAGGGAAAAAATCTTCCCCAAAGTGCAACAAGGGGAAAGAGGTCCTTATCCAAAGACGCGCTGCCGTATCCCTTTGGGTGTTCCTCTTTCTTTTAGATTCCAAACCCAAGTTCAGTTCACTCAAGATTAACCGGTCTCTAGTTAAAAGAGGGTGGAGAGAAGGCAAGAGCTGTGGAGCATCTCAAAGGAAACGATCAGCCGGGATCAAGCAGACCTTCTCGTCGCGGGGAGAAAGAGGGGAGAACGCGAACTTGCTCTGAAGAAGAAGGCGAACAGACGCGCACGGGATTGTGAAATGAAAAGTGGGATAAAACGGGCGACTGCTTCAAAAAGGAGTAAAATGAAATGATTACCAAACAAGAGGGAGGGATGGACCAGGGAAGGCTTGCTGTCCCTGGGGAAAAGAGGGATTGGGTAGCAAGAAATCTCATTCCCTCCCTCCCCGTCTCTTTATGCCTCCTCTGTCCCAGCGGAGCGCACCTTCTCTCGGGTTCCGCGGCTCCAGCGCTCTCGGGGGGGACAAGCGTGGACTTGACGAGGGCGGAGACTTGCCCATAAAAGGCGAAGTCATTTACATGTCAATCTCCGTTCTGAGCTCCGATTGGTCGCGGTCATCCCTTGCGTCATTTTCAAAATTCGCCGCAAAAACTCAGCTGATGTTAGAGGGACTGAGCGCTCTGGCAGTCGAAGTGCTCTCATGCTTTCCCGATTTAACCTGAAACATGCTTTATTTTAATACCCAGGAACGTTCACGATACAATTCATACATTAGCATAATTAAATTAAAATCTACTATAGCATATCCTTTTTCAAGAAGCCAAATCTGTCTAAAAGTTTTGCCGGGTATGATTTGAGATTATAAACAGTGACTGAATGCGAATCCAAAGCATTTACAGTACATTCCATGGTAGTCTATGGTGTTTCCACAGACGACAAAACGCAGTAATATTTCATAACTCTGGCAAACCTACTTTTTTTTTTTTTTTTTCAAAACCGTGAGGAACAAAGTTGTCCTCTTGACTAGGGAATATCTTGCCTGTTTAACATACTCAATTAATGAATTAGTAGAAATATTCAAATTTGAGAAACCTCGGGGCTATTTGCAGCTACTTGAACTGACGATAATATTAGACTTGAAATATAATAAATAATGGCTATTATTATTAACAGTCTGCCTGCAAAACAAATATAAAATGCATCAAATGAATGATAATTTTTTATATAATTTATGTCAAATTAATCGAGTAAATAGAGTTTTGCTCATACACGATACTAATTATTCAAAAAAATGTGAACTGTGAAAACTCGCATTATATTAAGGATTTCAAGCGTTCTTTGGCATTATTTTGAATGCCACCAAATGACGCCTGATTAAATATTTATTACAGATAGCCCTCAAGAGTTCACAGCCGGAAAACGACCCCACGAGATAGAGAAAACAAAAAAACAAAACACTTAATTTCATCTTAAAGAAAAAAAAGTTATCTAAAGCAAATAGTTTACTTATCGTAATGACAATGCAGTCATCTGTGTTTTCTATCAGAAGCTGTTCCCTCATATTTTTTTATTGCACGTTATTATTATTATTATTATTATTATTATTATTATTATTATTATTATTATTGAGTAGGCCTATGCTTGTAATTATTTCACTAAAGCATCCTCACAAATTATTCTCTTTGCTTATACAATCTGAAAACACTTGATGGCACGAACATTTTTCGTAATGCTATATATACAAAAGCAGCCGGTGTTTATGAAAGTCATGACCAAAACAACACAATCTCTCTCTGTCCTGAACTGGTACAAACGGATCATAACCCCAGTCCACTAATAAAATAGTCTATTCTGTATTTGAGAGGAGGTTGACGGTCAATAGTCAGAGTCACCAGAAACTTATGTTGTAAACATGATGAAACTAAAACATACAAGACTATATCCAGGTCTATGTCTTTTAAAATCTCCTCTTTTCTATATTTAAGAGGAGGCTGAAGGGTCAACACCAAAAGCATCTGCAACATCATGTTACTTCGAAACAGTATGTTACACACAACAAAAGGGCATCTATAAAGATTCAACTTAATGTCTCATGCGTTTTCGCAACTCCTCCGGTCCGTGATATAATATTTCTACGACGTCTTATGTCTCGGAAGCCCCAAATGTTTAGAACAGTAGAAAAAGACCTAATGCCGTATTGGTCAGTTACTTTTAATTGTTTAGCAGGTCTTTATCAAATGTTCATGGCGAGTCAAGAACATGCAACATTTTAACTATATTATCCCTATAATATTTTGTATGCCGCAGAACGGAACGCTGTCAAATTGTGAAGAATCATGTAGCTGTTATTTTAACAGCACAGGCGGTTTGTTAGACTGTATTTTGCATTTGGAGTAATATTAATTGATCCAACACTTTTTGGCCGATTTTGCTACAAACTCTTGCATATTTGCATTGTAGTTTAGACCACAAATTATACGCAAAAAAAAAAAAAAAAAAAAAAAAAAAATAGATATAAGATATAAAGATATAAAGATATAACTGCAGTAATAGTTTTTTAGGTCTAATGACGGAATGTGTTTAAATGAAATGTATCTTTACAACACAAAACGAAAAATGAAACACACTTAATATATCTGGTCTTTGCGTACAGTTTCCAGGTTAATTGAAGTTTGTAAGTACTAAATCCGTACATCATTCTGGCAGATTCAAGCGGTTGTTTCCACCTAGTGGCCATCAAAAATCAAATAAAATTAATAATACAATAAAATAATAAAACATAAAATAAAAATCAAGAAATGTTTCATAATATAAAATGATCATGGAATTAGTTCTACCATCTATAACTTGATTGATGGTGTTCTGCAAAAGCTCAAGAGAAAGCCTTTCTTTCTCAGTATCGGATTCATTTTTTTTATCTCACTCCCGTCAAAGGATGGGTTCCTGCAAACGATTGGATCACAGATCTATTAAATGGAAAATATTAAATTTGGACCTCAAGTTCAAATATAAATTACTGGTATTTTCTCAGATCAGAGATTAAGCAACTTTATATGAGTCATAAATATGAGTCATAAATTAAATAAATATGCTAGAATGTAAAGCGCAACAGAAAATGTGTCTTAGATGATCGCAATACAAAATCAACTATTTGTTAATTCATAAATGCACAAGAGACTGTCTATTATCCTGGATGAAAAAAGTAGCTTGCAATAAAATTGAGTGCTCATAATAGACATCATCTCTACTAGACATCAAAAATTAAAGTATTAGTGATAATTTGAGCAAACAGAAACATTATGAGGTTTAAATTATTAAGACTGCAAAGTGTACCTTAGAAGTCATGACATCTGAACAGTAAAGAAAATTAAGTATAGAACAGCTGAACATTATCAGGATCTTGCTATTGTTTGCAAGGTAAAGAGCTCCATCTAGTGTTCCAACAACGACCTGCAATTCTGTCAATGACCTTAAAGAAGGGACACTCAAAGACCCGAAATGCAAGCGAAATAACCTCACTGTTAAAGCTGACAACATATCTGAGGCACCATTTAGGATTCCTTTGATTGCCACACTTGTAGGACTCACTTGAAAACCTTTGGATTTTCTTTGAAATAGAGCACATCCGACCATAATTTTTACTACAAAAACGTCTTGAATATAGGCTACTTTGCATTGCATCAAAGTGTGCAAATCTTTATATATTTCAGAACATATTTAGGAAGAAAAAAGTTATAAAAGTGCAACAACATTTTTGATGAGGCCTAATATTTGAATGTGAATTGAAACTGAAAC
Source organism: Cirrhinus molitorella (assembly GCA_033026305.1). Classification (NCBI taxonomy): domain Eukaryota; kingdom Metazoa; phylum Chordata; class Actinopteri; order Cypriniformes; family Cyprinidae; genus Cirrhinus; species Cirrhinus molitorella. Next base: position 16,932,463 of record CM065129.1, read on the forward strand.
TGAAAAAAAAAAAAAAAAATCATATATCTTATTTTTGTGCATGGTCGTAGAAGCTCACTGTTCCAGGTTTAATTAAGTTTTAAATTCTTTATTCTGGCAGATTTAAGTGGTCATTTCCACCTAATGGCCACTGAGATTATTGTACTGTAACTGTCACACAATATCACACTATTTCCATTATATTCCTATAAAATGCTACTTTCTTTTTGCAATATTTCATTGTACGCCTGTAAGAGCGGATTACCCTAAAAGTGCTGATTTTTGTTTTTTAAATGACCATTCACTTTTATGGTTAGTATAAGCTGTCACCTTTTAAATATTAACACTTAAGATCAACAATAAGAAAATAAACTATTTACATTTCTAATTAAAAAAAAAAAATAGAATTAAAAATCTTTAAAATTTTGAGAAATGGCATCATAATAATATTCCTGACTAAAAGTATCACAGAAAAAGCTTCTGAAATCAAAAGTAAAACCGACAGATAAATATTAGTTAATGTTAGTGTAGTATAAGTATAGCATGTTTTAAATAGTATACACTGAATATCTGAACTTATCACAGACATAAAAAAACCAAATCAAATTCTACGTATTAAGCATTTTCTCAACAAACATCCTGTTTAGAAAGATATCCTAAAGTCTGCTCAAAATATATCTTCTATATATGTAACCAAGTGATACAAATATAAAACACACAGAAATTGAAAGCATTCAAACCTGGAACCAACAACTGTGAAACATCATTGGTTTTCCTGTGTCTCAACACCGACTGAAGCCCTACAATGGACAAATTTGTCTGTAATTGGTAAAATATGTTGTAGTAGAGTCTCATAAAGGAAGTTACATGTACCATATGCACAATGTAAATATGTAAGCATAGCATCCATAGCTTTATGCAACAGACATTATGTGTAATTAGACAGTAATTAGATATTGAATATACTAAAACTATATATTAAATAAACAGAAAACTCAATGAATTGATTTGTGTGTGTGTGTGTGTGTGTGTGTGTGTGTGTGTAGCCCATAAATCACATACTGTAACTTAGTCTCACAGTTTAACAATGATATTTTGGCTGTATATTTTAAAATACAATATATCTCAATAAATTAGAATGTTGTGGAAAAGTTCATTTATTTCAGTAATTCACCCTTAAATTGTGAAACATTCAAAATTCATTAAATAAATTCAATGCACACAGACTGAAGTAGAGTAAGTCTTTTAATTGTGATGATTTGTGATCATCTCAACAAATTAAAATACATTATAAGACCAATAAACAACAACAACAAAAAACATTTTTAGTGAATTGTTGGCCTTCTGGAAAGTATGTTCATTTACTGTATATGTACTCAATACTTGGTAGGGGCTCCTTTTCCTTTAATTACTGCCTCAATTTAGTGTGGCATGGAGGTGATCAGTCTGTGGCCCAGCCCATGTTCTTTGACAGTGGCCTTCAGCTCATCAGCATTTTTTGGTCTCTTGTTTCTCATTTTCCTCTTGACAATACCCCATAGATTCTCTATGGGACTCAGGTCTGGTGAGTTTGCTGGACAGTCAAGCAAACCAACACCATGGTCACTTAACCAACGTTCGGTGCTGTTGGCAGTGTGGGCAGGTGCCAACTCCTGCTGGAAAATGAAATCAGAATCTTTAAAAAGCTGGTCAACAGAACGAAGCGTGAAGTGCTCTAAAATTCCTTGGTAAATTGGTGCAGTGACTTTGGTTTTCAAAAACACAGTGGACCAACACCAGCAGATGACATTGCACCCCAAATCATCACAAACTGTGGAAACTTAACACTGGACTTCAAGCAACTTGGGCTATAAGCTTATCCACCCTTCCTCTTTGTTTCCAAATGAAATACAAAACTTGCTCTCATCTGAAAAGAGGACTTTGAACAACTGGGCAACAATCCAGTTCTTCTTCTCCTTAGCCCAGGTAAGACGTCCCTGATGTTGTCTGTGGTTCAGGAGTGGCTTAACAAGAGAAGACGACAACTGTAGTCAAATTCCTTGACACATCTTTGTGTGGTGGCTCTTGATGCCTTGACCCCAGCCCCATTCCATTCCTTGCGAAGTTCACCCAAATTCTTGAATAGATTTTGCATGACAAGCCTCTCAAGGCTGCGGTTCTCAGGAAACCTTTGCAGGTGTTTTGAGTTGATTAGCTGATTGGCATGTCACCATATTCTAATTTGTTGTTTTTGTTAAATGTGAGCCAAAATCATCACAATTAAAATAACCAATAACTTAAACTACTTCAGTCTGTGTGCACTGAATTTATTTACTACACGAGTTTCACAACTTGAATTGAATTACTGAAATAAATTAATTTCCACGGCATTCTAATTTATTGAGATGCACCTGTATATAAATGTCTGATGTAGATGGTTTGCACCCTGGTTGAACAAACAGAATCTACCTGAGCAACAGTAGAAATTTAAAACAAAAGTTTTTACAGCCAGGGCACAAGGGAATCAAAACTGGTTGGTAAACCCTTTTAAAGCATTATACTGTACATTTAAACCAGATTAAACGTGACGACTGATTTACTGTTGCACATTCAGCTGCTTAGAATTTATTGCCATGAACTTCAATGAGATTTTAATAGGATCTTAGCGCCATCTAGTGTTAAAAATCATGAATGTGTTGAAATCATGAAAAGGAAAGTCACAAACCTCTGTCCTTCAGTGCATTCAAGACTGGTTTCTACTTGCAGTTCCTGTAAATAGAATGCATATATCTTAAGACATTTATGCTACTATTATTTACCTTGTAAACGATTCTAAATACAATTCATAAACTACCTGAATGTCTTAGAATAAAGGTTTATACATGTAAATAAAAATAATATTTCAAAATGTTTCAAACTAACATCATGTCAAAAGAAGTGCTGCCCTTCTATTATCGACTTTATCATTCACCTGCTGAAGAAAACATTTCACTTTGTAAATTACAGCATCCTTGTCATCCATATTAGGTAACATAATCAAAGTAAAATAAATGCAAACTGTTCAATAAGTTTCATTCAATAAGCTGTAATGGATGCACAAACATTTTCACCTCTGAACAGCTAACTCAACTTACTTAAAGGTTAAAATCAGTGTCATAAAGTCAGTACTGGGAATGATTGCCTGAGACTGAGACCAATGAAAATGATATTTTGTTTCAGCTCTGAGCAAAGAAACACATCTAACATGTCATACTTTAATTAAATTTAAAAAATAAAGCACTACACAACTGGGTCATATAACATGAGCAAATATGTACACTACCAGTCAAAAGTTTGGACACACCCTCTAATTTAATGTTTTTTTTTTTTATGTAATATTGTGAAATATTATTCAGTGTTTTTCTATATTAATATACATTAAAATTGAATTTATATCTGTAATTAAAGTTGAATTTCCAGAATCATTACTCCAGTCTTCAGTGTCACATGATCCTTCAAAAGTCATTCTAATATGCTGATTTATTATCAGTGCTGGAAACAGTTGTGCTGCTACTAATACAATAATAATAAATCAGCATATTAGAATAATTTCTGAAGGATCACGTGAATAAATTATATTGTAAAGTACAATAAAAACCATTATTTTATATTGTAAAAACATTGTGCAATGTTACTGTTTTTTCTTCTGTATTTTTGATCAAATAAATGCAGCCTTGATGAGCATAAGAGACTTCTTTAAAAAACATTAAATGAGAGGGTGTGTCCAAACTTTTGACTGGTAGTGTATTTAAAAAACAAAAACTATTTAATGCACAGTTTATGCAGTGTATGTATGATTATGTTTATAAGCATAATAAACTAACTGCAGTCCAAACATGATATAATCTTAATAATGGCATCAAAAATGAAAAATAATTAAAATATATATTTTTTTAAAAAAAAGAGAGAGACTAGAAGATACAGAACCATTTCTGTAGTTTCTTCACTTTCCATCAATCTCTTCAAATTTTAATCATTTTTTCATTCAAAAATTATCAACAAAAACATATTGTACTCTTACTTTAACAAGCTTTGTAAAAATGTTTACTACGGTTAATGCCAAAATCCATTGTTTTATTGCAAATGTATACAGACATTTTTGCTTGGCCTAAAAGAAAATTGGTGAAACTGGTCTCTGGTTCTTTTTTTTAGACTTGAAAACAAACACAACAACAACAAAAAAAAAACACCAATTCACACAGTAAATATTTTAATATATGAACACAAGCACCAAAAACACTTTACAAGCTGCTATTTCAGTAATGTCTTGTACTGAAATATTTAGAACTAAAAAGACAGCATTGACTGCAATCATGTAATATACTACACAGGACCCATTTCTTGGTCCAGCGTTTTAAACCAAAACATCTGTATAACAGGATCGAATATAGGTGTGATCTGTCCCAACACTTCCTTCATCCAGTCTGATTTTATAATCAGCACATGGATCTACAGGTGGCCTATACAGACCGTCCCTTCAGAGGACTTCCTTTCACTATCTGAGCCTACTGACTCAAGTTTGAGGGGGTGTGGTCTGAACTTAAAACTCAAGTCAAAACAAAGATTGACAATTTTTGAAGTAGATATTTCTATATTTATTTAAGTGTTTTTTTAACAGGGGTTTCAAATGTTTCAAAAACAATAAGTTACAAATTTAGTCATACAGCACATAAATGAGTACACCCCTCTGAATAACTACAAAAGATGCATTTTCTTAATGATCACTAATGCAATTTATGAAAAGATGGCAATTGAAATGTATTAAACATATACTTAAAAACAGAGAAATATATATCATTAGTATCTGTAAATTAGACTTTTTTATATATATATATATATATAAATTAAAAAACTGCAAAAATGAGTGCACCCTAGATTTAATTTATTAAGTACACTGCTCTGACCCTTGGCATTGTACAAGTGTACAAGTTCATGACAAACTGTCACATCTGTCCTGTTTAACTCCTGGAGGATGACCACCTAAAATGCCCTGGTCTTTAATGAAGACTGTTGCTCAACTCGTCTCCATAGAATCCCAACAGGTGCTCAGGAGAGTGTTAAGACATGTCCACTGAATGACTTTCACTTTAGGAGAATGCATGTCATCATTGTCATATTGAAAAAATGCCCAACAATGCAGGGAATGTGGAGAGGGTAGCATCTTCTGCTTCAAGCTTTTATATTACATCACACAGTGGTGTGTGTAAAATAATGACAGCGTTGATAAGCACAACTTCCTCACACCTTCAGCACTCATACCTCCCTATACCACTACCATTGAGCTTCACTGCGGGAACCAGGCACTTCTCACTGTACTCCTCCTCTAGCAACACCAGAACATTTTTGGATGATTTTAGTAGGGCTGTACTAGAATAGTCGAATATTCGAATATTCGTTCGGTGGGTTGGCATTCGATTTTCAATTCTGAGATTCGAATATTCTTTTTTTTTTCAACACGTGACTTCCCCCGCGAACAGTTCTCATTCGCGCTTGAATGGCCCATTAGTGAGCTGTCAGCAAGCCACGGAGAAAAGAGCGTACTAGTGTCACTATAGTTTGCAACCTGGTTGTGATTTATTTTAAAGTTTGAAATATAAAGAAATATTTTTGTTCATTGAAATGTGAGCAATCTAGCCAGCCTAACAGAGCATGTGAGCGAAGATGCATACCGTTTTCCACCGAAGCCTCTGAGACACACTGCCTGCATGGCGGACGTGGAGCAGGTTTGTTACGTGACTGCTGCGGAAAAATCCGCTTCAGTTCTATTCTGTCGCGGGGTCGTGGTTGCGGTGTGGTTGGACCGCACCTGATATAAGCGCGTATTCCGCAGACAGTGTGGCTGCTCTAATCTGTTAACATAGGCACAGAAAGAAAAATCAACACGCAGCAAATCCGCGACGCGTTCGCCACGCAGCCTATATCCTATAAAGAACTCACAGCAACAGTTATAAAGCCTAGATATATTATATAGCCTAATTTGCGCGCATGGAATCGCTCTATAGTATTAAACTTGCTTTTGAATGCGCATGCGCGTTTTAATTTCGGTTTCTTTTTAAGGATCGCGTAAAACTCTTGGCGGCATGAACGTGCATTCTAAGCGCGTCTACAGGCTTTGTTATAATGAGAGGATTAATTAGCTTGCAGAACTTAGGACTAAACAAAAAATCCAGCGTTTTGAGCGGTGAGTGGATTCTGACTGATCAACGCAAACACAGATGGAGTCTGGCGTGAAGCGGCTGCCGTTTACTTTCGTTTTGTTAATGTTTATTTTGTTATTAAAGTACGTTTGCAGTTTCCCGCATCCTTCCCAGAGTCTTGAACTTCGTTACATACATATACATCTTCCGGAAATCATCCTGGCGACCTATTTTTTAAGTCCCTCGACCCTCCCGATGGCCGGACCCAGGGTTTTAAAACCACTGCCCTAGACTCTTTGTGTGAGCATATTGGAGCTGAATTCCCTTGGGTCTGCAGAAATGCATTCGTGACGCGTGAAGTCGTTTGGATGAACAATTCCCAACATAATACAAATGCAAACAGACAACAGAGATTTCTGCCTTTATTATATGCTTAGCCCCTCCCACCGAAGCTTCGAATATTCGATATTGATTACCACCGAAGCTTCGAAGCGCAAAAAATGGTATTCGAACCAGCCCTAGATTTTAGAAATGATTGACTTGGTCTCTTGAGAAAAAGAGTATGGATTCCCAGAAGTCTATATCTTGTAAAAATGGACCTTGGAAAAAAAAATGAGTTTATTGTGCTACAGTAGGTAGTTCTAGTGTGGACAACAACCATGCATGTCATTTCTGCATCTTAGTAGTCACTCTTTTCATAGCTTTTGCCAGCTCTGAGACACCTGCAAGGTAATTTTCCTGCTCTTTTTCTAGCTAAAAATCACTCATCACTAAATGAAAGCTTAAAGTGAAGGCATGATTTATTCAGTGGCCTTGTTACAATTCCATTGTTTTTAAAGTGTCTGTGTTACTTTTGCTATATGTTTACACTTAAAACAATGGTTTGGCATTCCCTATTGTGCCACTGTCCTCTTTTGTGCTAAGAAACATGTCTCCTGACAGTCTGGCAATGATTCTATGGCTATATGGGCTATATATTGCGTGTAATTGTCAAGATATTACTTCTCTTTAAAAGTTTTGGTTCAACATACTTACTTGTTGATCAAAACAACTTTTTTTTTTTTGTTTTATTTAGTAACTTTCAGGAGGGTGTACTCATTTTTAAACACAACATTTTAACATTTTATCATTTTGATAAGAAATTTTTTCCTGAATAATTTGACATGCTTCTTTGGTAACTGATCAAGCAGACCTGAGTGACTTATTTTCTGTCAGGAAAAAAGTGCAAAATTAGTATTTTTTTAGGGGTACAAGTTTGTCACTGGTTTGACAGTACCCTTTGCAACTTATTTCCCCCTAAATGGTTCATAATAATACATATAGAGTACGAGTATATATGCTAATATATGTGGGTAAGGGGAAAACCACCACAACAATTATAGCTTTTGCGATATAATGCGCAAGTTATATTCCTTCCCTAGTCATTGTATAATTCACACGCTGTTCTCTACTTCACCTAAATCTGTACCATTTACCTGTGTTTTATCCGGCGTTCGTCTTTTCCTGTCCAACCATTTATCCTACGAACAAACTGACCACCACACCGAGGCGTACTTCAAACTCGTGAAGCTAGGTGGGTGGCCCACGATCCACCCTTCTCAAACAATACACGCAGGCGGCAGGTATTAAAGCAGCTTGACAAACCCCCAACCCCCAGCAAAATACATATAGAGCTTTAAAAACGCACAAAATCAGAAACACATTTACTAACCGTTAAAGTTACGAAGCGCCAAAGTAATTACGTTCCATTTAGCCGCACACCTCATGCGCATGCGCACAGAGCGAAGGAAATACAGTACGGTATTTGGGTCATTCCTGGAAATCGGTGACTTTTAGACATCATAGCACTTTAAAAATGAAACTTTTTGAAATTACTTATTGTGTAATCATGATAGGGAGCTGTAAAACATATATAAATATATGGCATAGACTATAGCACTTTAGATATATAAATTCATAGTGCTGTCACATTAAATGTGTCCAGCCTGTTAGGTTTTCTGGACACTAACAGGGTGGACATTTTGATTACAGTAAGTCTGAGCAAAAATGCTAACACAGAAGGTCTGCCAAATAAAAATAAAAAAAAATAATAATAATGTTTTTTTTTAAATTGTTTTAAAATTGTAAGATTTGTTATTTACTTTTTTTTCATATTTCCCTTAACAGAGTGGATATGTTAAAGTTGACCACATCAGATTGGAAAGATAAAATAAGTAAAAACAGACAGTTAACACAACAGAGGCTCTTATTCATCTTCCCCAAGGGAAATTTCATTTAAAGAGCAAGCAGTCGAATATAACAGGGTGGACAATATTTTGAGGGACAAGCTAAAAACTTTTATTATTCTTTTTTTATGAATTTAATACTTGGAATATATATATACATTAAAGAAAACTATTATACCAAACAAGGTGAAAAAAAAATCACTCATATTAAGTGATGTATTCATCATCAAAATGGCAGGCACAGGCCTGGGGATATAGAAAAGAATTGTGATATTTGGTCATTTAAAATGCTGTAAAATGTTTAGAATTATATATAAATAAAACTTAAAGTTTACTTAAAGTTCACAAGGTCTTTTTTTTTTTTTTTTTTTACATCAAAGACAACTTTAAAAATGGAGTTGAAAATTTTAAATCTTTACTGGGGACACAAAAGGCACTGAATCCCAGGAAGGACCCATTTAATACTAACTAACTATAATAACTGTAGAAACAGTAAATCAAGCAGCCACAAATGCTGCTACCGAAAGAAAAATATAAACACTATGAAATATAAACACTACAATTCATTATGAGAATGTTAATGTTAAAAAACTTCATAACTCTGACAGACAGTAAAATACTAAGATTCATATGGTACTGTTGTGATATTGTATAATTTCTATTAAAATAAAAAATGTATTTGATCTAGCCTAATGTAAGCTACATGTGACCCTGGACCACAAAACCAGTCTTAAGTTGCTGGGGAATATTTGTAGCAATAGCCAGAAATACATTGCATGGGTCAAAATTATTGATTTTCCTTTTATGACAAAAATCATTAGGATATTAAGTAAAGATCATGTTCCATTAAGACTATTTTGTAAATTTCCTACTGTAAATATATAAAAACAAAATTTTTGATAAGTAATATGCATTGCTAAGAACTTAGGACAACTTGGACAACTTTAAAGGTGATTTTCTCAATTTTTTTTTTTTTTTTTTTTTTGCATCCTCCAGATTTTCAAATAGTTGTTCAAACAGACCATACATCAATGGAAAGCTTATTTATTCAACTTTCAGATAATGTCTAAATCTCAATTTCGAAAAATTTAAACTTATGACTTTTTGTTTTGTGGTCCAGGGTCACATATAATGAAAGTATGTAAAAAGCTTAAAATCATGTATTAAGATTAATGCAAGTTTCATTTAACCCAAAGATAACAGATAAGGAGGATATAATAATTCTACTGGTATTAAAGGAATAGTTCACCCAAAAAGGAAAACTTACTCACCCTTAGTACAACCAAAATGTAGATGAGTTTGTTTCTTCATCTGAACAGATTTACAAAAATGTAGCATTACATCACTTGCTCACCAACAGATCCTCAGTGAATGGGTACACAACTTTAGTCCATCAATTATTGTCTTGTGATGTTAAAAGCTGCGTGTTTATAAGAAACAAACTTTTAACTTTAAACCGTAACTTCTGCCCAAAATACTAGTCCATAATCCATAATAACACTTGCTCCAGTAATAAAAGTCCATCCCGTTTTGTCCTTTCACCTCAAAATTCATTGATATATTTGTTTAGAAATGTTTTGAACGGTTTTCATTTGTAAAGGGCGTTTGCTCTGTGCATGTTTATCTCCTGATTCAGACAGATGACTTTTTTTACTGGAGAAAGCAATATTATGGATAGAGGACCTGTGTTTTAGTTGGAAGCAGTAGTTTAGTTTAGTTTGTTTCTTACAAACATGCAGCTCTTCACTTTACAAGACGTTAACTAATGAACTGGAGTCATGTGGATTACTTGTGCATTATTGTGATGTTTTTATCAGCTGTTTGGACTCTAATCTTGACGGCACCCATTCATGCAGAGGTTCCATTGATGAGCAAGTGATTTAATGCTACATTTAATTTTAATTTTTTATTTTAATTCTCCTTTTATAGCTCAGATGAGTCACAGCACAGCATTTAGGTCAATATAAATTAAAATTCCCAAGATGATATTGTTCCTGCGGTGAAAAAATCCATTTGACTTTGACTTGCTGTATAGACAGCTCACTGGGTTTTGAGACAGCTACTAAAATAAGAGAAACCCTGGGATAAATCCTCATTTTGTAAGAGGGTTTCGTAATGCCTCTTCCTCTCTGTTAGTCACTGCTTCCATCATTTAACACAACATTTCCGTAAGCTGATGCTGTGCACAGACGTCAGGACAGATAGAGGGAGTAAGAAAGAGGACATTTTGTAAAGGGAGAGGGAGAGAGAGAGCGCGAGAGTAAGAGAGGGAGAGAGAGCGTGAGAGAGAGATCAGAGGAGGTGGAGACACACACATACCTATACAAGTGTTCAGTGTTGAAACGTAGGCCTTCCCGTTCATACTCAATATAACTTTCATTCTTGTCGGGATTATTATCTGTCGGATAGCTGGGATTCTGTCAGTCCTTTTTAACGGCTTATTTTGTTCGTTTCCGTTTCGGTCTCGTCGGGTTTCTGTTGGATCTTTAGTGTCTGGCTAGCAAGCACAGCTAACCGCAGCTAGCCGGATAAATCTCTTTCCTCGGCCTCAGGAGCCCATTACACACACAAAATGGCATTAAAACGAATTCACAAGGTAAAATATTATTTCTATATTAATAATTTTAAATTCACTACCCAAACCCATTGGGTTTTCGTTTGATATGTAAAAGATATAGACGTTAGCAAATGCTATTAGGATAGCAATCTTGTTTTTGAAGCTTGACTATTTTTGTTTTATTATTGCTATTGTATTGTTATTATTTTAATGTTGTATTATTGTTTCTTTAAAATGCCAATTCTGACATTGCTGTTCAATTCTTTTTATCTATCTATCTATCTATCTATCTATCTATCTATCTATCTATTTATCTGTGTTTAGCCGTCCATCTATCTACATACCCATAATAACAAGCGCAAATTGTAATACATAAAAAAATAACCATTTACAACATGTCTTGTATCAAAAGTAGGAAATACTGGAATCAGATTTTACTAGGTGGATAAGGAGGATTTTATGTGGATGTATTTCCTCTGTGAGTCACATCCAGTTAAACAGAACCTTATGCGATTTCTTATGCTTGAACTCATGGTGTTGATTCAGATGAATAATATTTATGAATCATCTCGGCCACAGACGTTACTTATTGGGACAGGATTTGCCTTAACTGGTTTAGATTTCAACCAGTTATTTTATTTCAAAACACATGCTCTTATTAGTTCTTATAGGTTACTGTTATCCCTTGTAATAGTGGCACTCTTTCATTTTGGTAAACTTTGCGTCATTGCTGGAAGTTCTTCCTGGAACGCTACTACGAATACTCCAGTTAGAAATATCTGGCCCATACCAGTGTGAAGTAGTTGCACAATAGTTGTTGAACTTGGTGACGGGATGTTTTTTTCCCTGTTTCGCTGACTTTAAGAGCTGCTGTGAGTTAGACTGACACAGCAGATTGTTTGTGGGCTGACAGCCAAATACTTAGTTGGTCCCACGTTTCCGTGGCTTGTTACTCTCATATCAAGCAGTTTTCAGGGCTTGTTTAATAAGGAAATGTGAAGTACGGCGGAAACTGAAAATTGTGCTGAGAATTTAAGGACAGCAAATGCCAAGTGGGCACGCAGACGTCTGGTTGAAAATACCAGCCATGGATCTCTCAAGTGATGGCAGGGCTGGTTTATTCCCCACACCCTCATCTGAAGTATGCAGGCGTAAAAATAGCCGCCACTCTTAGTGCCTATGTTCACACTGTCCTATATTGGTTAGCTGAATTTGTGTCATACTTTGATTCTCAGGAAGGCTCACCTCCACCTACGTCATCTACGCTGCTTTGATTAAGGATAACAGAGAATAAAAGTAACCATACTTCTTGAAACACGTAATTTGGTTGGTTGTGGTGTGTGTGTTTTTTTTTTTTTTTTTTTTGGATTTGTGAGCCATATAACATTTAGCTGAAATGTTGTTTACGAATTAAGAACGGCCTTGTTTAACTTTCCAACCTTTTTGTTCTTCTTGTCTGGATTGTGACATTGTTTAGTTCCTAGTTTGGTTTGGTTAGTTCCTCATTAGTAGCTCAGAGATCAATCAAAGCGAATCTCAGATTTTGAAACAGATTTTTTACTTTATATAGCAAAATTTTGCCATTTCTGTTGAGCTTGGCTAAAAGAATTCAGATTAAATTTTTTAAAAACTAGAGCAATGATTTAATTGGTATGTTAAAATAAATTGTAAAGTCTTTCATATATATATATATATATATATATATATATATATATATATATATATATATATATATATATATATATATATATATATATATATAACTGTGAACTTCATCAATTATGAAACAAGGTTAATAAGCATGTCTTCAAGACAATATTGTGGTTCTTCAGCTTTGATTCAGTTCAGTAGCAGTGTTATGTTGCAAAATTTGTTAATCATAAAAACAAATTGATTTTTGCTATAAAGAACTGAAGTTTGTTGTGTCAACTGGTTTTATATTCAAAGATATGCAACCTGTCAACAATATTATAAACTAAACAGACTACCTGTGTTTGTTTTGACGTTTCCACCTTAGACACCCTGATCATCAAAGAAACCTCTGACCTCTATTTCCTGTCTACTCACATGCTTACATGCACAGGCAAGAGCCACCAGAGGGTTGTCTGCACTTCACATACATGAATTCTCAGAAATGTGCTATTTTCTCAGAAGTGGTTTATATAGTCACTGTATTTTCCCATAAAGAGAGAGCGAAAGCTCTTGAATGGTAGTTATTTCCTTGTTGTCTTAATGCCTAGGTGTGGCTAGAGATCAGAGGACTGGTTTATTATGGCAACATTTGTCATTATTACCTAAACCAGCACTCGCCTTATTGTGAACACCCATTTGACCCATTTCACCTTGAATGTAACCAAAGCACAAACACTGAAACCTGCCTAAAGACCTTGGTCAAGTGCTGACATGTAGAAGATGAGTGCCATTATTGCTTTTTTTAAAGCTAGTTCTGATAAATATTATTGTTAAGATAATTTTGGTATATAGTGATAGGCTACAGCAATGTAATCTGCAAGATGCCAAAATGCATTATTATTATTATTATTATTATTATTAATAAGAAGAAAATACTACTACTAATAAAAGTGTCTTGGCTGCATTTATTTGATCAAAAATACAGTAAAACTGTAATGTTAAATGTAAAATGATTCTTAAAATTTAAAATAACTCTCTTGTATTTGAATATATTTTAATTGTAATTTATTCCTGTGAAGGCAAAGCTAAATTTTCAGCATTCTTCACATGATCCTTCAGAAATTATTGTAATATAGTGATTTCCTGCTTAAAGGAATACTCCACTTTTTTTGAAAATAGGCTCATTTTCCAACTCCCCTAGGGTTAAACAGATGAGTTTTACTACTTACGTTTTTTTTAATCCATTCAGCCGATCTCCAGGTCTGCCGTAGCACTTTTAGCATAGCTTAGCATAAATCATTGAATCTGATTAGACCATTAGCATCTCGCTCAAAAATGACCAAAGATTTTCAATATTTTTCCTATTTAAAACTTGACTCTTCTGTAGTTACATTGTGTACAAAGACCAACAGAAAATGAAAAGTTGTAACTATACTCTCATTCCGGCGTAATAATCGAGGAACTTTGCTGCCATACCATGGGTGCAATGATATTACGCAGTGCCTGAAAATAGTCCCCAGCTAGGTAACTTCCACTGTGACCAGCTCTAAGCCACTAAGGTAATAGTAAAATAGCTGGGGACTATATTCAGGTGCTGCGTAATATCATTGCGCCTGCTGCACCAGTGGTACGGCAGCAATGTTCCTCGATTATTACGCCGGAATGAGAGTATAGTTCCTATCCATATCAGCTTGGAAAATTACAACTTTTCATTTTCTGTCGGTCTTTGTACACAATGTAACTACAGAAGAGTCAAGTTTTAAATAGGAAAAATATTGAAAATCTTTGTTCATTTTTGAGCGAGATGCTAATGGTCTAATCAGATTCAATGATTTATTTTAAGCTATGCTAAAAGTGCTAATGGCAGACACAGAGATTAGCTGAATGGATTCAAAAATGGTAAAACTCTTCTGTTTAACTCTAGGGGAGTTAGAAAATCAGAAATATTTATAATTTTTAGTATAGAAACTGTTGCGCTGCTTAATATTTTTGTGAAAACCATAATACATTTTTTTAGGATTCTTTAGGATGTTCTGAAGAACAGTATTTGTATGAAATAGAAGTCTTTTGTAACAATGTAAATGTCCTTACTGTCACTTTCAATCAATGTAATGCATTGATGCTAAATAAAAGTATTAATTTCTTTAAACAAAAAACAACAACACATGTAATGACCCTAAACTTTCGAACTGTAGTGTAAATACTTAAAGTGATAAAATCATTTTATGTCTAACTGTTAGCTACAGTTATCATTTAATGAATGACTGTTACTTAAAAGGTTGCATAAACATCCAAACAAACATTAAATAAGTTACGTGAATACCGGTTTTGAGTACTATTCTTTAGAAACCCTGCTGTTTTTCACTAGATTTTATATTGAAGAACAGATACAGTTGAAGTCAAAAGTTTACATACACCTTTCAGAATCTGTTAAATGTTAATTATTTAACCAAAAAAAGAGGGATCATACAAAATGCATATTATTTTTGTTTAGTACTGATCTGAATTGGATATGTCACACAAAAGACATTTACATATAGTCCACAGGAGAAAATAATAAATAAATTACCCTGTTCAAAAGTTTACATACACTGATTCTTAGTACTTATTCTAATTCTTGATATTTAGGCAAAATAAGAAAAACTTACACATTTTTATACTGTTCAAAGGTTTACACCCCTGGCTCTTAATGCATAGTTTTTCCTTCTGGCACATCAGTGAGCGTTTGAACCTTCTGCAATAGTTGCATATGAGTCCCTCAGTGTAAAAAGGTGGATCTCAAAATCATAGTCATTGTTATTGTTAAATACACAAAAATGCTGAAAACCAAAAAATGTGTGGGACCTGAAGAATTTTTTTGAAGAACAGCGGGCAGTTTTAACTGTTTAGGACAAACAAGGGACTCATGAATAGCTATCACTAAACAAACAAACAAAAAAAAAATGGTTATGGATCATTCAGGTAACAACACAGTATTAAGAATCAAGGAAACTTTTGTACGGGGTCATTTTTAATTATTTTTTCTTGTGGACAATATGTAAATGTTGTTTATGTGAAATATCTTATTCAAGTCAGTGTGGAAAAAAAAACAAAACATGCATTTTGTATGATCCCTATTATTTTGGTAAAATAATTACCATTTTGGAGATTTTATGTATGAGGTGTAAACTTTTCTGATTCTGAATCATTTGACTTCAGATGTAAAAGGAAAAGTAAATACTGTACAAAATTTTAAACCTTACAACTAACTTCAGTTCAAGCATTTATTGGGCAGCGAGAACTAGATTTCAAACCAGACATTAACACAATTACTTCAATTGGTTTAACATTTTAAAATGACCTGTGAAAGTCATTAAATAAAAGAAATGTAAAAAAAAAAGAATTATCACCGGGCCATAACGTCTGTAAACTAGGTACAAATAGATGCATCACAACAGACTTATTTAAATATGACCCACATTCTGACACCAAAATAAAAAAAGGTTTGAACTGATCCTTAGTTTTGTTTTGTTCTTTTTGGCTGGTGTGTGGCTTTTAGGTGACTGTGAGGAAACCAAAAGAACGTTTTGCTTAATCAACCTCTGTTGACGTTCTTCGTAACGTTGCATTAAGACGATGACATTACTGTCATTTCCTGCCTTTGTTTTTGTTTTTTTTGTTTTTTTTTTCCCAGAGTGGAGAAAGCTGTCAGTATTCAGATCAGTGAGGGTGAGAGTGAGTGAAATTAAAGGATAATCTGTCCACTGTTCCCATCTAATCCTGATGACACATGAGTCTCCGCTTTGATTGTTCTCCAGAACCAACAATTTGGGCCTCTGGGACAGAAGAAGCCATCTAGTTGTGACAGTTCATAAATTGCATTATCTGTCTGGGAGAGGAACGCATCAGTGTAAAATCTGAATTAAAATGAAAGGCCTCATCAAGCCTGTTTCCTACAGAGACATTTTAGATTTCAGCTGCTAAGTGTCTAAATATGGATTTAAATAGAACCAGTTAAATGACACAGTGACTGATAATGTACTTGGAGTCCAAATCAGATTGCTCATCCAGCAAATTAAAAGTCTATCAATCAGAGCATGGTACAATTGGGTTGTTATAACTGGTGTCATGTCTCACTTATGCCTTGATAGTGGCATAAGACTCTTATTATAAAAACCTACATTTTTTAATTAGTCATTTTCTAGTCACATAACATTAGGAACTAACTGTTCAGCTATGTCAATACCCACCATGATGACTGATATTTGAACTCAGTGTCTTGTATAGAAGCCTAAAAAAAGTAATTGTGACTTTTTTTTTTTAACTCTTAATTTTGACTTTTTTTCCCCATATGTGTCATAATCTGTCATAATCTGACTTTCTTGTCATAGTTATTTAATGAATGGCTGTTATTTAAAAGGTTGCATAAACATCTAAACAAACATATTAAATAAGTCACTTTACTGTGAATACCATTTTTGGGTACTGGGTCACTAGATATTATATTGAAGAACAGATACAGTTGAAGTCAAAAGTTTACATACACCTTGCAGAATCTGCAAAATGTTAATTATTTATCCACACAAAATGCATGGTATTTTTTTTTTATTTAGTACTGACCTGAATAAGATGTTTCACATAAAAGACATTTACATATAGTCCACAAGAGAAAATAACAGTTGGATTTCATGATGACTGAACGTTTGTACTGAGTGTCTTGTATAGAAGTCTTGTATATATCTCATAATTTTGACTTTTTTTCCATAATTGTCATAATCATAATTTTTTAGTTTACATCTTGCAGTTCTAAACCTATATCTTGCAATTCTGTCCTTTTTTCTCTGTTCTGTCCTGGGTTTACATTTCGCAATTGTGACCTTTTTTTTTCTCCAACTTCTTGAGTTTACATTTCACAATTCAGGAATTAAAGGTATAGAAACTGTATGAATGAATGAAAGACGACGTGGCTGATTTGATTCCCAAAAATTATTTTGAAAGCTTCTGTGCAGTACTGATGCATCCCCTCTCTCACTCTCCCTTTAGGAACTGACTGATCTGGGCCGGGACCCTCCAGCGCAGTGCTCAGCAGGACCGGTTGGAGATGACTGTGAGTTATTTCGCTCTTTGTTTTCATTACCTGCCTCAGAGCATGTCACTGAACTCACCTTAATGAGACATTTCTTATTCTTTATTTGCAGTGTTTCACTGGCAAGCAACAATTATGGGACCTGTAAGTGGATATATGTTCTTATTTGCATATGCGTATCAATGATAAATTGTGACATTTATTTGCCTGTGATATCTGTATTGTTTTACCACTGCGTTCACTATTAGCTGTGTTCACTAATAATGCTCTGCTGTTTGGTCTTTGTTTCTTTACAGAATGACAGTCCATATCAAGGGGGTGTGTTTTTCTTGACCATTCATTTTCCTACAGACTACCCTTTCAAACCACCTAAGGCAAGAATAATTAACTATTTACCTACTGCTAACCTACAGGCTATTTTGGCTGTAAGAATAAGATCGTTTCATGATATTTTGCATTCCCAGCAGCTTTTTCTGCACAGAAACCTGCTGATATTTTAAGGATGTACAGTAAAATTTCAATTGTAGGTTTGAAATGTGTGTGGTCTGATTGTCTGTTTCATCCTCTAATTTATAGGTTGCATTCACCACAAGAATTTATCACCCAAATATTAACAGTAATGGCAGCATCTGTTTGGATATTCTAAGGTCGCAGTGGTCTCCTGCGTTAACTATCTCTAAAGGTGAGCCACCAAACAATAATGTACTTTAATAAAGTACCTTTTAAAGAGCCTTTTAATGGGATCGCCAAGATGTGCACTGATAATGTTTGTGCCATGCGCCAACTGCTCTTTTCTTTCTGTTGTAGTTCTATTGTCCATCTGCTCACTGTTATGTGATCCAAACCCAGATGATCCATTAGTGCCAGAGATAGCACGTATCTATAAAACAGACAATGAAAAGTAAGTATATTTGTGTCTTTATTCAAAAAAAGGTGTTTTAAGTAAATCTAGGATGATTGTTCTTTAGCTGGTGTGAATAATAGGTAGTGTGAATTGCTAGTTTGATGTCTCCTCTCAGGTATAATAAACTAGCCAGGGAGTGGACAGAGAAATATGCCATGTTATAGGGTGAGCAAGGCATCATGGGAGATTGTCTTTGCTTGAGCATGAACGGCTTACTAATCACTGGACATCACCAGGTTGCATTACTGTTGGTCACTGGTTGGCATTCCTACTACTGGATGTGCTAATGTTATTGATGGTCTTCATAACTGGATGCAGCTTTTGAAATTTTTATTACACATGATATCATACAGAAAGACAGTGGAGATCAAAATTAAAGAACAACCCATAATTTCCTAAATTTCAAGGTCACTGCTTGGTGCTATTTGAAGTTATCCTAACAGGAATAGAAGGGCAGTTTTTAAGCATATTTTCTAAATTAATTGTATTCTGAAGCACAGTATAAAAAAGTTAAAAATTCGAAAAACTTGAAGTTGAAATTTTCTTACTTATATGACAAACCCTATTTAACTGGCAGTATTTCTCCAATTTTCACTGCCATTGCAAGATGACAGGCTGCTCAAAGGTGACTGAAACTCTGCGACAGGAGGGTTTTCAGATGCACGCTAAGCGGGAATGACACTTTCAGCCATTGCAAGAGAAGTTGGTCATTCCAAAAAAAAACTTCTCGAATATTGCAGGTTTATAATGACACTAATTCATTCAAGTTCCGCAAAAAAAGGCTGGTCATCCACGTAAGACAAATGCACAAGAAGACATAATAATGCAGAGACTCTTAATAGGGAATCGGTTCAACACTGCAAAGTTCACTGCTGAACAAGGTAAGGATCTGTCTCTGCATGTTTAAGTGAAGTCGTACTAAAAGCACACTCTGCAGTGACCAAGCCTCTCATCACCAGAAAGAATCAAAATACCAAGCGCACATTTGCTGAGGAGCATGTTGTGTGGACAGAGCAACTGGTCCAAAGCAAGTTTAATTTATTTGGGTCTGACTGAGGAAAGACTGCAGCCCAAGTGTATAAAGAACAGGGTTCATACAAGGTGCTTGAAGTACTTGAATTTGACTTTTTGAAATTTAAATCCTGGAAAACGGCTATTTTTTCAGTAAAGGTACTTGAAAAGTACTTGAATTTTTAAAAGGCAGTAAATATGAAATTAGTGTTAAGTTTTGTTTTTCGATAAAGACTACCTTTTCACAGAAAATTAACAATGCAGTGCATCTGATATAAGTCATTTCACCTAGCTTTCGGGAGCACACGAGATCTCGCGACATTAAATGTGACAATAATGCTCCTTGAGGTGAAAAGCGGTCTCGCATTATCAGTATAAAGTTGAGTTTATGATAAAAAATAAAAATAAATTTGCTAGTGCTTGCATTATATTGTTTGCTCTTTTATTGTATGTGCTGTTTGTTCGGGTTTCCATTCACGTACATTTGGGAACACAAATAAAGACTGACGTGCTTTGTGTTGCACTGTTATTATTTGCAAGCATGTAGCACGTCTCCTCCTCAGCAGCTCGCTCGACAAACTCCTCCTCTGCAAATGCTGTGAGTTTAGGTTGCTTAACAAATATTGCTTAGTGTAAGGCTCGATGTTTTCCATGGTCAGGTACGGTCGTTCCTGTTGGTGTCGTCTATCTGGCAATCTGCGGGTTCATTATTTTGAATTTGGACTGCAATACCTAGTTCAACCACTTGGTGTCAATCCTAGATACAGCACCTTTAAGGAAAAGAAATTGTGTATCTCACTAGATTTGTCATGTAAATCATGTATAATCTATGCTAACACAGGAGAATGTGTCAACATATTTTTAAATATGCAACTTTTTCGACATCGCAATTTCAAAATAATTTTTAAGAAACCCACTACAGTTACCAAACTATGGAAGAGACTGGAAGAACAGTTGACCAAGATCACATCAGTGCAGTCTGAGAAACTAGTGATGTCCTGCAGGTGCAGATGTGCTAAAGTCATTCAAAGCAAGCGTCTCCACACTTGCTACTAATTTCTGACAGCTGTAACCCTCCACAATTTTAGTTGTACCCTTCTGTTGTGCTACACTGGTTACTGTTCTCTAATTTTGATCACTGGTTTTTTTTTACAAAACATAGGTTTTAGATATTTTGTCAAACATGTTAGTAGAACAGTGGTATACCTACAGCTAATATTACTTCAAATTTTGAGCAATAAAGACTAACAATATTATAGAAAAAAAATCAAGTATTTATAGGTTGTTCTCTAATTTTGATCTCCACTATAAATGCAGCATCAGCAAGCATAATAGCAACTTATTTGAATGGTAGTGTATAGCTGGTAAAAACTCATTTTTTTCCCCCTGGATACTAAAATCAATATTTTGCATGGGACATGTTTGCAGATAAACTGGTGTGATTCATAACTCACATAGGCTGGTGAACATTATTTATGCATTGTTAATTTGGTTAAAGTGGTTTCCACACATGCCAGCCGGTTATGGTCTGTTTTTTTTTTTTTTTTTTAAAGGGTTATTTCTCCCAAAAATTTAAATTGTCATTTAATTTCTCACCGTCATGTCGTTTCAAACCTGTAAGACCTTAATTCATCTTTAGAACACAAATGAAGTTATTTTTAATCCGAGAGGTTTCTGATCCTGCATAGACAGCAATGTAATTACCACATTCAAGGGCCAGAAAGATAGTAAGGACATTGATAAAATAGTCCATGTGACATCTGTGGTTCAGCTGTAGTTTTATGAATCTATGAGAATAGTTTTTGTGCGCAAAGAAAACAAAAATAACTTTATTCAATAACTTCACCTCTGCATCAGTCGATGCGTGTTCACAAGACTAGATAGTTTTGTTCTCTATGCACACAAAAAAGTTTTCTCATAGATTCATAAAATTAAGGTTTACACAATGTCCTTACTACCTTTCTGGCCCTTGAACGTGGTAATTACATTGCTGTCTATGCAGGGTCAGAAAGCTCTTGGATTTCATCAGAAATATCTTAAATTGTGTTCTGAAGAACAAAGGTCTTTGAAACAATATGAAGGTGAGTAATTGATGACAGAATATTCATTTTTGGGTGAACTATCCCTTTAATTTGTATGGTTTTATTACGTGGTGAATAATGATAAGGTTTAGTTGAGGTAAACAGTTCAGGCTTTTATAACAGTAGTAATGTTTGGAGTTGCAGTGTAAAAGTAAAGAGGATGCCACTGTGTTTGACCTTGAGCCGTCTCTGCACTCTGTGTTTATGTTGGTGTGAGCCAAGTTGGCAGACACTCCGCTTACCCAGCATGTGTGACACTGCCTCTGCAACAGCGTTTGCGCCAATGCCACATTTAATTTCTCTTTCTTTCTCTGTCTCTCGCACAGGTACAACAGAATAGCTCGGGAATGGACTCAAAAGTACGCCATGTGATACCTGAAGAACATCAGACCAATCTGCAGTATAGCTGGAAAAAAACAAACTTTTTTTTTCTTCCCCCTCAATGAATTGACAGTTCCCCCGTGTATTCAGACCATATCAGTTCTGCTTGGTTATTTTGACCCCCTTTAACCTTCATTCACATGCTGTAAAAAAAGACCACAACATTGCAAAGATCACCGACTTTATGTTCAGAAAAATGCTCGTGTCAAAGAAGCATGTTTTAACGACGAGCTCACCCATTTTTTATTGAGATAAGAAAAAGAAACAAAACAACTAAGGTGAAACCATCGAACGCTTCTGACTCACGCCACTGGCTAGAGGTGCTATTTAAGAAAAAGAAACAACAACTCTGCAGGTGCCAGCGTACCTCGAAAAAGTCGATCTGTCGCTCGGTTGGCCTACATGTTTTTATATGCTTTTACAATAGCAATGAGAACTATGGTCTGTGAAATATATTCTTGCTTCTAACTGACTGTTTCTTACCAAATCAGTCACGTCATTGTATCAGCAGTTACGAAAAATATATATTTTGCATGTTAATGGAACAATTAAAGTAATTGGTCTGTGGTCTGCCAAAAATGAATATCTGCAGACGATGTTAAGCGAATACATGTCCACTTTTAGAGTCTGAGAACTTATTTTGTTACTCCTTTTCTCTCCTCTTTTTGATGTTTTTAGAATGGGGAGCTATTAGTTTGTCTATCCTCCTAAACACTGTTCTCTCATTGCACTGAATATATGTGATTGGAAGCTCTCAATGGATGACCGATCAACTAATAGCTCTACTAGCTGTTCATTTTGTTTGCTCAATAAAGTTGCTAAACTATCAATTGTACTTGATTTAATACACTGTATTCATTGTCGTATGGCAAGCCATTTTAGCTTAAAATTGATTTAAAAGCCATAATGTCTGGGACATTAATCTGGTACAATAACATTAGGTGAATGGACACTCTAGTTGTTCGACCCATGTTTCTAGATCTCTCTGAGATCTCTCAACAACTGCTGGACTATAATTAGTTCTCTGAAGGAGGAACCCCCAGCTGTGAGGTGAATAGCAACTTAAACCCTGCTAATACCAACGCCACTGTCATTGATGTGTATGTGGACAGATGTCAAAGAGCCTCCATGTTCAATAAGCACGGTTTATTGAGCTTTTTAATCTCCTTACTTAAAAAAGGGTGAATTTAAAGATTTATTATAATGTTAACAAGTTAAAACTTGTTAATGTGTATCGTTTGAATCTCACAGAAACATGCCCAGGTCAAAAGGGGGAAAAATAAAGATTATATTACCAGTATACCTTTATACTAGAAAGCATGATGGTAGTACATGAATATGTGACCCTGGACCACAAAACCAGTCTTAAGCAGCATGGGTATATTTGTAGCAATAGCCAAAAATACATTTTATGGGTCAAAATGATTTTTTCTTTTAAGCCAAAAATTATTAAGATATAAAGATTATGTTCCATTAAGATATTTTGTAAACTTCCTAATGTAAATATTTAAAAAACTAGTTTTGATTGGTAATATGCATGGCTAAGAACTTTATTTGGACAACTTTAAAAGTGATTTTCTCAAAAAAAAAAAAAAAATAACTTTTTTTTTTTTTGCACCCTCAGATTCAAGATTTTCAAACAGTTGTACCTCAGCCAATCCTAACAAACCATACATAAATGAAAAGTTTATTTATTTAGCTTTTACATGATGTATACATCTCAATTGTAAAAAAAAAAAATATATATATATGCTTATGACTGGTTTCGTGGTCAGATGTTTGTGTAAGTAATCATGTAAATGTAAAGTAATCGAATTACAAGTACTTTTAGAATCTGATTACACAATCCAGTTAATTTGCAACCTCCTTAGAATCAGTTAGCAGATCAGCCTGAGAGACCTGTAAACCATTTTAGATTCTTTTTGTGTTCAAATATAGTATTGGGTTCTTCCACAAGTGGGCGCAGGAGGACGTTTTTGAAAGCAAGACATGTTGAACATAAGTTACGTCACAGGGAATTTCCAGTAAGGAAGTCAAGCTGTCTATTCAAACGATCGCGTTGATCTTGGCATGATTTACTGTGACCATTTGCGACAAGCGATTAAAATCGATTGATCGATCTATTGATCTGCCTTTTAACCTGAGTGGATCTTCTGCATATCCATGTCTAGCAGACACAACAATCATCCTGAATAAGGAACCTGCCTTGAACTGACTTTCTCTCAGCTTACATTAGTTGACTTCAGCGCAACATGGAGAAATAAGTTGTGACGAGTAAGAAAACCTCGGATCCCAGCTGTTTGATGTTGATTCTGAATCTCGGATATCTAGCAGGAAAGGTAAGCAGCCTCGTAGATCCAGCCATGCTTGTTGTCTTTGAGTTGCCCATGTTGCCATCTAAAGGTTGTTGTGATACTTTGTATCAAGTGCTGCTGAACTTCCTACTTCTGCCTCAGAGGCCAAATGCACATTTCAGCTATCAAGGACTTTTGATAAGCTGGTTCGGGTGAGTACGAACACCTCGTGATGCACATTAATCTGTGTTTGGTGGTAGTTAGTCACGACCCGACAACAGAACGTTTAAGTGACTGATATGCGTTATGCTGGCTGTGTGTCAAAATGTACAAAGACAGTATATTTGGGCATCACGGCGCGTTCGGTCCGAACATCCGGAGTCGATTAGAATAGAAGTTCTGTTCGAACAGAACTTTTCTGATGTTCCAAACGCGAAGTGATGTTTGTTTTAGATAAGCGGGCATCTATTAAATAGATGTCTGGGTTTGTTGTCATGCTGTGTTTGAGACGTGTAGAAGTAGTTGGGAGTTTGATTTTTTTTCTTCCAATAACGCGAATGTTTTAAAAGCCTCAAATGATTTGCTCACTGATTCGTTCAGTGATCGTTTCTACAGATCACAACACCAGTAGGTGGCGAGACAAAACCGACTTTTTGTGTTTCTGTGAGTGATTCACTTAATCTTTAACTCAACCTATTCCATACAAATCACAACAAAACCAGTCTTAAGTAGCATGGCTATGTTTGTAGCAATAGCCAAAAATACAATGTATCAGTCAAAATTATCCATTTTTCTTTTACACCAAAAATCATTAGGATATTAACTAAAGATCATGTTTCATAAAGATATTTTGTACATTTCCTATTTTGTGTAATGTTAAGTCTTTGAAGACAGGAAAACATTCGTTATTCAATGAGAATTATTCACTTAAAATATTATTTCACAAACACAGATTCGCTAACGAACAAAACTCCTCTAGTGCTTGTGTAACCACTAAGTAGCTTTTCACTTCCCTTCATATTTTTTTTATTTCATATTTTCAGTGTTTTGGCTACTTTTGGACACTGAATAAGAATAGAGGGTTTGCACTTACATCACGATTTGGTCATTTACTTGGATGCGTGGCCATATTGGAGATACTCGGATGCATGGTTGATGTACTACTAAATATGTTGTTCTGCTAATTTATGCTGTCTAAACCATGAAAAAAAAATGTGTGGAAGCTGCTAAATCATATAGAGAAGGATTTACTGAGCAGGAAAGGGTGCAATTGTTTGACAAACTAAAGTTAATAGGCGGGAAAGATACATAGAGCAGTATCTAAAGAGCAGTATTGTATAAGATATTAGCCTAATATTTCACCTACCTGACCGGAAATAAGAACAAACACAAATGTTATTAAGATTCTTCAGTTTAGCCAACCACAAACACCTTTTGTTCCTCAGAATGGTTTTTGCACTCTTCTGCTTGATTTGTCATAACTTTTGGCAGTCTATAGTACTGCAAATGTTTTTTTTCTGTTCTAACCGATTAGTACAGCCCAAAACAACAATAATTAACACTTTTTTTAGCAGCAATAATCAGCTAACACTGCACGTTCCATTTGGTTCAGTGGTATTGTTTATGTTCAGTGCCGCCAATATGGCCGATTGATGACGCGTCAAGAAAACACTTTATATAAATGTGAAATGTGAATTAATTTGTTGTACTTTTATCTGCAGGAATCATGGCTGGAGAGGATCCATACCATCCAGGGGTGAGGAAATGTTTTTTGCAGTGTTTGTAAACACCTAAAATCACAATTTCCATTAATCAATTCAAAAATTGAGTCAAAAACACTTAACTTAAGTAATCATACATATTTCTGAATATTTTGTCTTTAGCGGCAACTGTAAGACCAGAAAGTTAATTGATTCAGTTTTGATTTCATGTTGACTTTAGGCTTCTGTTGCTACTTCCTAATTTTTTTTTTTTAAATGTTTATTATCATGATAGCTGATAGCAGACAGATATCATGAAGCTCATGTCTTGTAATTATCTTTACAAGATAAACATAGACCACAGAGCTCTTTTTTGCGTTGCATGTTTGTAACAAATCTATTCCTTTGAAGGCATATAAGCCTGATAGTAAATGATTAAATTTGAAACATTAATTTGTGTCAATACCACAGCATAACACAGGAAGTGTCTCTTAGAAAGCTGAGGAGGTTTTCCTTTTTCCTGCCTTCTGTGGTTGATATTTCACCCTTTACACACTACCAAATGAAGCTATACACTATAGTTTGTTCAGTTTTGTCTTCACGTGTAAAATCATATTACTGCCTGTCTGTCCACATTGACTGCAGTGATGCATCTTACACCTGTGCCAGTAATCTGACTCCTAAATTCAGACTCTGTCCTAACTCTGTCCTTTCAGAATCTGCAAAATGTTAATTATTTTAGCAAAATAGGAGGGATCATAAAAAAAATGCACGTTACTGTTTATTTAGTACTGACTTGAATATGATATTTGACATAAAAGATGTTTACATATAGTCCACAAGAGAAAATCAGTTACATTTATAAAAATGACCCTGTTCTAAAGTTTAGTTGATTTTCTTAATACTGTGTTGTTACCTGAATGATCTACAGTGTTTTTTTGTTTAGTGATAGTTGATCATGAGTCCCTTGTTTGTCCTGAACAGTTAAACTGCTTATGTTCTTCAGAAAAAATCCCTCTGGTCCCAAAGATTCTTTGGTTTTCTAGGATTTTTGTGTATTTGAACCCTCTCCAACAATGACTGTATGTTTTTGAGATCCATCTTTTCACACTGAGGATGACTGAGGGACCCATATGCAACTATTATAGAAGGTTCAAACGCTCACTGATGCTCCAGAAAAAACTATGCATTAAGAGTCAGGGGGTGAAAACTTTTGAACAGAATGGAGATATGTTGTTGTTTTTTTTTGTTGTTTTTTTGCCTAAAGATCATATTTTTTTAATTTATTTAGTACTGCCATTTAGAGGCTACAGAAGACAGTTACATGTTTCCCAGAGGAGAAAAAAATATGTTAAATTTACCGTGATCTTCAAATTCAGAAAGTTTTCACCCAGGGTGAAAAGATGGATCTCAAAATCATATAGTCATTGTTGGAAAGGGTTCAAATACACAAAAATGCTGAAAACCAAAGAATTTGTGGGACCTGAAGGATTTTACTGGCAAAACAGCAGGCGGTTTAACTGTTCAAGACAAACAAGGGACTCACAAACAACTATCACTAAACAAACAAACAAACAAACAAACAAAAACAGCTGTGGATCATTCAGGTAACAACACAGTATTAAGAATCAAGGGGGGTGTAACTTTTGAACTGAGTCATCTTTTAAATTCAGCTATTATTTTCTCTTGTGGACTATATGTAATCATCTTTTATGTGAGAAATCTTTTTCCGGTCAGTACTAAATAAACAACATGCATTTTGTATGATCCCTCTTATTTTGGTAAAATAAGTAACATTTTGCAAATTCTGAAAGGTGGGTGTAAACTTTAGACTTCAACTGTATATTCTATATAGCCTGTATTCTGGTTAAGCTTTATTTTAAATGCAAAAACCTACAATAATGTGATAAATATGTTTACGTTTATATTGGAATAATAAAATAGAAATATTTTTGTGCATGTGTCTCATTTTTGTTTTATTCTCTCTTTGAAGTACATGGAACAAATTGACCCATTTAGAGACGACCCACTATGGATGTCCATGGACCCGACACAGTTTGCAGGCATCCACAATAATAATGTTATGAGGACAGGTAAGATTTTCAGATTTGTTGTTCAATCAAGATCTTGATGAGATAACTTGCTGAACTTTGCAGAATGGATGCGGTAGCACTAGCCTTCGTTCTCCTTTTTTATCTTGCTTTATTCCTTTCTCAAGAAAGCAGTCACCCTGCAGTAAGATATAGTAAGAGGTCAAAACCCAGTAAACTGTTATAGAGAAGTACAGACAGAAAATCCCTGAAACCTCTCATTCCTTGGTTCTGTGATGTCATACACAGTCATATAGACGTCATATTGTGTGAGATGGCACTACAGGAGCTGATCTACTTTTTCCCCACACTTTTCACTTCCTCATAGGATTACAGAGACATAACTGAAAACCATGAACGAGTCTTTACCGCCATGTGGTTGCATGAGAAACCTCTTTGAGATAAGTGTAGTTTTGGGGCTGCCACCTTTCAACAAATGTGCTTGATCTACTTGAGCACAGGCAAACTGTGAATCCCTCAGTTTTGGTTAGAAATCCACCTCTTCTGTAAATGAAGGACTATCACTTAAAGGGATAGTTCACCTAAAAATAGACATTTCAAACCTGTATGGCGTTTTCTTCTGTGGAACACAGAAAATGTTTAGAAAAATGCTAATTAAAGTCCATGGATTGGAGAGTTTTAGTGTTACATTACTTGCTCCTCAATTAAACTTTTGCAATAAATGGATGTTCTTAGAATGAGAGGGCAAACATCTGATTAATACATCGCAATAATCCACAAGTAATCCACACGACTCCAGCCCATCCAAGCTGTGTTTGAAGAAGAAATGAATTGGAGAAAGCAATATTATGGATAGAGGCTTTTAGCACTTCAGTATTTTAAACTGAAGCAATGATTCTAAGTTAAAAACTACTTAATGATGGATTTTTTTTTAACATGCAGCTTTTCACTTTACAAGATGTTAATTGATTAGCAGCAAGAAAACAACTAGCATCATTTATTTTTAGTGAGAGGTGATAATTAGAGGTGACAAAAGCAACAAAACTGTTAGTCAAACCAGTTAGACAATTTTAGTACAGAGTAGCACAATGTGGAAATACTAGAGATACAGTTAGCTACTGAGGTCAAGTAGGAACCTCAATTATTACTTTGTTTTGAGATGGTGTGTTCAGTCTGACAATTAAATAATGGATAGCTATTTTGATTTCAATGCACCTGTGGTTTTGACTTCTGCTTTAGACTTGAGACACCTCATCAAGAAAAGAACAGATGAGTAATGTTGGAAATACAAATATGTCGTCATCTAACCAACTAAAGTACCTGTCCCTGTCATATCATAAACGCTCATAGATATGGTTTCCATTTCATAATGTCAGTGTATTGGGAGAAGTGGACACATTGAAGTGCTGTAAAAGGTTAAATTCTGCAGGTTTAGCAGCTGATTGATTTAGCTGCGCTGCGCTTCACCAAGGATGTGGTCTCAGTCCTTATAGTGCACAGGAAGAGGAAGAGGCTTATGCTTCTGTGGAAACACGTGGTGCAGCAAGAGCTCTGGCCCTGAAATATCTGCAAAACACCCGCCTCTTAGCAAATGCTCTGATGTGCTTAAAGGCCAGAATGTCTGCAGGATGAGACTGAATTCTAATCCTTTTGATTTCCCAAAACCTGGTTGAGTTAAATTACTTTGGCTGCAGCTCAAAAAATTAGAATATCGTGAAAAAGTTTTCATTAGATGTAAAGTAAAATATTTCAAAAGTTTTTTTTTTAAATTTTGATGATTAGAGCTTACAGCTCATGAGTCAAAAATCCAGTATCTCAAAATATTAGAATATTTCCTAAGATTAATCAAAAAATGGATTTGCAAAACAGAAAAGTTCAAGTTCTTTAAAGTATGTTCATTTATGCACTCAATACTTGGTCGACAACACAAATTACAGCATCAGTGAAGTGTGGCATGGAAGTGATCAGCCTATGGCACTATTGAGCCTTCAGATTGTCTGTATATTGTTGGATCGACTGTTTCTCATCTTTCTCTTGAAAATACCCCATAGATTCTCAATGGGGTTCAGGTCAGGCATGTTGGCTGGTCAATAAAGCACAGTAATATCATGGTCAGCAAACCACTTGCAAGTGGTTGTTGTACTGTAGGCAGGTGCTAAAGTCCTGCTGGAAAAGGAAATCAGCATCTCCATTAAGCTTGTCAGCAGATGGAAGCATAAAGTGCTCCAAAATCTCCTGGTAGATGGCTGCATTGACTTTGCACTTGATAAAACACAATGGACCAACACCAACAGACGTCATGGCACCCCAAATCATTACTGACTTCAGAAACTTCTCACTGGACTTCAAGTAGCTTGGATTCTGTGCCTCTCCAGTCTTCCTTCAGACTCTGAGACCATGATTTCAACATGAAAGGCAATATTTACTTTTATCTGAAAAGACGCTGTTTTCCTAAAGCCCTGGTGCGAGGGCCCTTTCAAAGCTGCTTGCAGCTTTAATTCTGTTTGCATCCTGTAAGCAAATTAGTTCCTTTTTGTCATAAAAAAAACAAAAGGAGATATTCGACATTGACACAATGTTCACACTGCCCTTCTGCCTTTTGATTGCTTTGTGTAAAGAACAGATATTTGAGTTGTTATTTGCTGCAGTTCAATGAAATCAATAAAATATAATGCGTTCAAATATTCCGGATCAATTTTAGCATAAATGGTGCAAAACGAATTTGGTTGTCTGTTTCAAATCCAATCATGGTCTAGCAAGTGTAAAGACGTGAAAGTGTGAATGATACTTGAGAGCGACTGCAGAGTGGAAGGTTAACAGAATAACTAAAGAGGGAATTTCATTTAACCGTTTAAACCATTAAAACATTTTTTTTTTTTTTTTTTTTTTACATTCCTTCTTTTGCAGTCGACGGACCATATCTGCGAATCGTCGAACAGCCAAAACAGGTAATTCTCATAATATGTTTACAAATGCTAGTTACATGATTTAAGCTATTTAAAGGGATAGTTCACCCAAAAATTCTGTGATTAATTACTCACCCTCATGTCGTTCCAAACCCGTAAGTTTATCTTCAGAACACAAATTAAGATACTTTTTGATGAAATCTGAGAGCTTTCTGACCCTGCATAGACCGCAATGCAACTACCTCATTTAAGAAAGGTAGTAAGAACATTGTTTAAATGGCCCATATGACAAGCCATAATTTTCTGAAGCTATGAGAATATTTTTTGTCCGCAAAATAATGATTTTTTTTCAGCAATTTCTTCTCTTCTGTGCATGTTCATGAGAGTACTTTTTGTGCACAAAAAGTATTTGTGTAGCTTCATAATATTAAGATTGAACCACATATGTAACATGGACTATTTACCAATGACCATACTACCTTCTGAGCCTTGAGTGTGTCAGTTGCGTTGCTGTCTATGCAGGGTCAGAAAGCTTTCAAATTTTATCAAAAATATCTTAACTTGAGTTCTGAAGATGAACAAAGATCTTACAAGTTTGGAACAACATGAGGGTGAGTAAATAATGACACAATTTTAATTTTTGCGTGAACTAACCCTTTAAATAACAACACCACTAAAATGTTCTCTTGCTTTCACAAGTGGTTTTTCTAATGTGTTAAGCTAAATGCACTGTAATGCCACAAAGTCTCAGAAGAGACTGGTAGCTCTGCCAACAGGCAGTGACAATAACAAACTCATTATAGCAAAATATTAACTCTGACTTTGTCATCTCCAGAGGGGCTTCAGGTTCCGCTATGGATGTGAAGGCCCCTCCCATGGGGGACTCCCAGGGGCCTCCAGTGAGAAGAACAGGAAGTCTTACCCACAAGTAAAGGTAGGTTCAACCAGACAGAACTCTGCTGATGCCTGGCGATAAACAAACCATTCTCTTACAGTGCGCTTCTGGTTGGGTAGTAGGGTTTAGATTGAGAGGATAAACCTATTTTCTGCTGTTTCCTTTCTAAGTGCTAATCAAACAGAACAGGCTGGTATTTATTTTTGGTCTTGGCAGTGTATATACAAAAGTGTATATATTTTATATTTTTAAGTAGTTTTTGTTTATTAGTAATTTTAATCAGCATATTAGAATGATTTCTGAAGGATCATGTGACACTAAAGACTAGTGTAGTGATGCTGAAAATCCAGCTTTGCCACGACAGGAATACATTATATTTTAAAATATATTGAAATAGAAAACAGTTCATTTAAAATCCAAAAACATTACACAATATTTCTGTTTTTGCTGTATTTTTGATCAAATAAATGCAGTCTTGGTGAGCAGAAGAGTCTTCACATTTTGTAACTGACAGCCATGATGTCATCATGGCATTTGCTTTCTGAATTCTGAATTCTATCTTTAATCATTTGCATAGTGAATTGTGATCGGTCTTTTGCTTGCATATAGAACATATGCTAACCTAATGCTTCAAAAGAATTTTCTTTGTTGCATAATCTTGAGATTTGGACAGAGAGAGCTGTCTGATATGGCAGCTCTTTCATCAGATGATAAATCCAAATGATGCAATATTTGCCAGAGCACTCAGCTAAAAATAGTAGCTGCTGTCTCTTACAACTGCTGTTCCATGCCAGGTCACTTATTTTGGGATCACAGTGGCTGAAGGTTGAGAAAGTGAAACAAAACAAGGAAAGATTTGAAAGGAGAGAACTGAAAGAAGGACTCTTGTTCTCTGTTATGATGTTCTCCTTCATGACAGCAGCTCGTTTGGGAATTTCCTCAGTGTGTCACTGGGGTAATTAGTGGGAAGGCTCTTTCTATGTAATGTGGCGTCAGAGATGTGAAATGAAGTGTGCAGCGGCTCGCCCCCTCTCGCACCAACACACTCTGACATGCAGTGCACACAAACACACATTAAAGAGATGTGTGAGAGTACATTGCACATACACCTCCGAGTGTGGGCTTTTCTGGGGCACCGAGTCCTTGATCAGATGTTTTTTGAATTAATACATTTAGTGTTGCAAGGGCCAAAAATGAAACTTGTTTGTGGGCCATGAGCCAAAAGTAAATGTTGCATTATATCCGACTATAAGAGAACCCCGGGAATTAAGAATTGTATGGCTTAATATAACATAAATTAAGCATTTTATTGAAATAATAATTAGAAAACACATGAAAGATTTATGTTATTTAAAAATCCACTTAGTTTTATACACATTTTGGACTAATATTTCAGTTACGTCAAATACTGGCTCTACCTGTTGCTATTTTTACTGCAACACAACACGAAAATAAAATTTTGATACGATGCCACATTGTGTGCTTTTGGTTGTAATTTTTTAGTCAAAGGGCAACAAGAGAAGTGATATAAGTCTTCACTGCTTTCCTAGTGATAAGAAGAAAAGGAGAGAATGGGAAGATGCCTGTGGGTGAATAAAACTTTCTAAAGACCCACGTCTTTGTTCTCTCCACTTCAGCCCTGATGACTTTTAGGCTTTTAGTTGACCACAGCTACTGAAAGGGCTTTACAAACGGCAGAGACAAGAAATGCTAGATGCCATCCTGGCAGGATGTAAAAATGGCGATGCTTATCCCGATATCCGAGAGCGTTTCCACTTCTTGTCGTGAAAAATTGATGGTACAGTATTTGGTTTAAGCCTTAGATCTTAGATTAGGGGTATACGATATGATGATTTTTGATCGTGGATGATTACAGTCTGCATTTGAAAAATATCGTAGTATCGTTCTACAGTGTGCCTCCGTCTCAATATACTGTACAACGCAACATGCATTCACTCACTGGACACTGCGCTTATTTGCAAGTGCTTTAGCCTTGTGGGTTAAATAACGTTCTTTTTTTTCTGCATGCTGTTCTAGCATGCGTCATGAGTTTAGCGTATACCTGAAGCGCGCGCTAAAACTGGACTAAGCTATCTTTCACGTCTGATTGCTAATATTGTCGAAAACACACAAGGATATGTATACGTGCAGCTCTTAAAGCGACAGAACTAAACATGCTGCCGAATTGCCAATTGTCATTAAAGGGACAGTTTACCCAAAAAAGTACACACTCACATGTTGTTCCAAACCTCTATTAATATTTTTTCTTCCGCTGAAGACAAAAGAAGATATTTTGAGGAATGTGGATAACAGTAGTCCCCACTGACTTTGATAAATAAATATAAAAAAAAATATATATATATATATATATATATATAATAATGACAAAGATTTTTGTATTTTTGCTCACTGCCTGAACATCTGCCATTCTTTTTATTTTATATTTTCTTACTTGGTAAGGCTTTAGTTTTAAAACAGGGAAATTAGCTTGGCTGTACTGCTCAGACAAGTTGCAAAATAGTAAAACCAACATGACAAAGAATTGCGATAAAATTGTGAATCGTGATATTTTTGAAAAAAAAAAAAAAATCATTGTGATATGATATTTTTGCCATATCGCCCACCCCTATCTTAGATCCATCGTCACCTGTTAGCTCTTTCAGTAGCTGTGGCATTGTATCAGTATTTTATTTTCCAAGTTATCACTGTAAAAATAGCAACAGGTAGCAGCAGTAGCTCACCGAGTACAGCCATTTTACATCACCAAAATAATGGCGCCCCCCATAATCCAAAATATGTATAAAACGATGTGGATTTTTAAAATAATTTAAATCTTTCATGGGTTTTCCACTACATATTTCAGCAGGAGGCATCACTTATGTTTATTAATAGAACTTCTAAAGAATTCCTGTTATTTGATAATTTATATCAAGTAAGTTTAAGTAGCATTAAACTGCACTTAAACTTAACATAAAATAAATAGTAATTAACCTTATTGTAAAGTGTTTCCCAAAATTGTTCTTTGCCATTTAATCTAAACCACGTTGATTTGAATTTGAATGTGGGGGAAGAGGAAGCATACCAAATTTCATGAATTTCGTTTCCTAGTAGTAGTGCTATTTTTGAAAAAAAAAAAGCTGTTAAAACTTCTCAACCATGTATTTGAATTTACCACTGCAACCACAACCTATACACTGTCCATATCAATGTAATGCAGTCTGTTGTTTAATTAGTTTTGGTTATTATAACACAAGCGCTGGGACTTGTGGTTTACTTTAAGCAATGAGTTTCATTTATCACTCTACTATATACATAATACAGGTTTATTGTAGGGATTTCCAGGTTGATGAATTTATATATCATTACTCAGGGCAAGAGGAAATAAGCTCAGCTGTTGCCCATATAGCACGTCAACTGTTCAGCCCAGCTGTCTTAAGGTTTGTTTGACTCTGAACCAGATCTGAGAGAGTGAGATGGAGGATCATTATTCATGTATGGGCGCACGCCGCACATGCATGTTTTCATGCGTGGCATCACTGCTTTCATGATATCATCAAACGATTTTTGTAGAGGGGTTCAAGTTAATGTTCTTTGATATTCGCTGGGTATTTTTTTCTGGGGGTTGATATTGCTGTTACATGAGTCATTTCGTCCAAGAGAAAGTGTCTTATGAGCCATATTTGAAGCAGTCAAACCACACACCTTGTGTATGAGTCAAGAAGAGACAATTATAAGTCTTTTCTTATCAATGTTTGGGATTTGCTTGTAATTCAATCTGGTGTGGCAGTTTTTGTTTTCATTGGAACTCTACTGTGTGTTGAGGATGTTGTTGATAAGAATGGCTAAATTATGTTGTAGAAAAGTCCACAAATGGTCCGCCCACTTTCCCTGTGAATGCTGGGATTTCCCCCACCAAAATGAGATTAGCATACCTGTGACATTCCTTTGCCATTAATGTCTTCTGGTTTGCCTTTTAGACTCTATGAAAAGTTTTTGCAGAGCTGCTAGCTACACAAATACTTCAGATTGTACATAGCCTATCTACTAACACTATTGAATAATTTGAATGTGTAATATGGTATTATTTATTGTTTAATCATATTAATGAATACAATAATTTCACCATAATTTATGTGAATGAATGCATTATTTATCATAAAATAATATTGATCATCTGTAAATATTTCACATTAAATTATATAAATTGTATTTATCACACATAATGATAATTTATTAATTGTTTTTATTGATAAATGATGATGATGATGATTTTTATTTATTTAACAGTAAATTGATTGTTAATGATATAATATTTATTGAGAAATAATAACAGTCTATTAGTAATATTTTTATACAGGATGATTATTATTATTATTTCACAATAAATTGCTTAAATGTTATGTGTATGTATATATGTTTTTAAAGAAGTCTCTTCTGCTCACCAAGCCTGCATTTATTTGGTCCAAAGTACAGCAAAAACTGTACAATTTTGAAATATTTTTACTATTTAACATAACATTTTTCTATTTGAATATTTTATTAAAATATATTTTATTTCTGTGCTGATTTATTTGTGCTGTTTCTTGAACAGCTAATCAGCATAGGATCTTGTATTAGCGCTGTATTAGGCTATATTAAACCCAAATGAAACTGCGAGCATGCAAAGTCGTAGTTATATCGTCAGGTAAAACATGAATTCACAAAAAGAAAAAAATTATTTATAGGTCAAAGCAGTGTCAGATCAAGTTCAGCAGTGACAACCTTTATGTCTGTTTATACCTTTATACCTTGATGTCTGTTAATTAAGGAACAAAATTAAAAAGAGGAAATTAATAACTAAGTTTTATCTTTATATAATTTAGAATTTGATATAATTTAGGCTATATTTTCTTGCTGAAGGGCACAGGTAGCTACTATATATATATGACATTTATTATAATGGGTTTGTGTGAAGATTGTTTCAAGTTCACTTAAATTATTATTATTAGTTATTTTTTTAAAGTCTAATAAATGTTAAAGTGATAGCTCTTAATGATACTGATAATGTTGAATGATTATATATATATATATATATATATATATATATAAAAAATTTTTTTCAATGGTTAAGTATTAGGGGGGGAAAATCAATCAGTGATATTTGCCTTCAGTCCTAAAACAAGATGGCGTTAAACAAATATTAAAAATATATGTTCTTTATGTTGTTTCTACATTAATTTGAAGCATTAAAGTGAAATTATTGCAATATAAAAGTATAATTAAAAACTTTAATGTCAGGTAGAATTAATCGCGATTAATTTCAGGTAAAATGTGCGATTTAATTAGTTAATTTTTTTTAATCGATTGACACCACTAATATATATATATATATATATATATATATATATATATATATGTATGTATGTCTGCTAAAAATTTGCCACTTTTTAAATGTTTTTCTTCATTTTGTTTTTGTGCAACAGATCTGTAACTACCAGGGTTCTGCGCGGGTGGTAGTTCAACTGGTGACCAACAGTGCAGAGCCCCATCTTCATGCTCACAGCCTGGTGGGAAAACAATGCGATAAAGGAATCTGCATTGCCGATTTGCAACCCAAAGATTCAAGCATCAGGTCTGAATTTGTCCCTCAACACTTATTCAGAATGCCTTTTTCTGAGCAGCAGCACTGTTGGTACATGCAATGAGGGTCCTAATTATTGTTCACTTCCAAATGTATTACAGTTTTCCTAACTTGGGCATTTTACATGTGACAAAAAAGAACGTAAGCAAAGTTTTGGAAGAGAGGATGGTGGAGTCTTACAAAATGGGATATAACTATGGCATATTCATCCATCCTGACATAGATGTGCTACAAGGAGAGGTTCGCATGCCCAGAGAACTCACAGGTAGGAGAAGTGTGTGTGTGTGTGTGTGTGTGTGTGTGTGTGTGTGTGTGTGTATATATATATATATATATATATCACAATGTCATTACATCCCTAGTGTGAACCTTTTTCTGACAGATTATGTCTCTACTCAGGATTTCCATCAGTATTTCTCCTGGCCTAGTCAGCATGGCAGTTCAGATATTTACTTGCCCTGCCATCATTTTTTCCTACCTCACCACAAAGAATTTCTAAATACTAAAAATAACATTTATATGCATTTTTACATCAACACTACCATTCAGAGCTTTGGAGCCAGTATGTTTTTTTTTTTTTTTTTTTTTGAAAGAAATATATATATATATATATATATATATATATATATATATATATATATATATATATATATATATATATTTATATTTATATATTTATTATTATTATTATTATTATTATTATTGTTGTTAAATATATTTTAGCATATTACAAAGGGACAGCATTTATTTTTGTTTGAACATTTCAACATTTCTATTAAGAATCATGAAAAAAATGTATCATGGTGTTCACAAAAATACTAAGGAGAGCAACTGTTTTTAATGTATTACAATGATTACTGAAGGATCATGTGACACTGAAGACTGGAGTAATGGCTGCTGAAAAAATGGCACAGGAATAAATAGTTTTCAATTAAATAAATGCAGCCTCGGTCAGTATAAAAGACTTCTTCCAAAAACAAAAAGTATTACCAACCCCAAATTTTTTTAAAATGGAAAATTATGTCATGCAATCTGATGAATTGCTGTTTGGTTTGTACTTTTTAAGACAAAAATACCTGATATTGCTTATGGTCATTGTAGCTTAAAGGAACATTTTACTCAAAAATGAAATTTCTGTCATTACTCACCATCATGTCATTCCAAACCCATAAGACCTTTGTTCATCTTCGCAACACAAATGAAGATATTTCTCATGAAACCCGAGAGCTTTCTGACCCTGCATAGACAGCAATGCAACTGATGCGTTTAAGGCCCAGAAAGGTAGTAAGGACATTGTTAAAATAGTTGATAATGCACATTGAAGACTGACATGGAAGAGAAGAAATTAAGTAAAGTTATGTTTTTGTTTCCTGCTTCCTGTTGTTGTTTTTTTGCTTCATTTGTGTTACGAAGATGAACAAAGGTCTTACGGGTTTAGAACGACATGACTGTAAATATTAATTTTGGGTGAGCTATCCCTTTAAAGGTTAGATATATGATAGTAACCAAAAGATTGCAGGTTCATGCTCTACAGGGAGCAATCACTTTTCAAGTGTACCAAGACAAATTGTGTCAGATGTACTGTAAGTCACTGGATAAAATTCTCCTGATGATCTAAGAATGCTTTGGTCAACAGAAATGAGAATGCTTGAGGTGTTGAATAAAAAATAACCACAGCTTGTGACTGTGTTCATGTATTTTAGATCCTGAGAGGAACCTGGTTAGCAGTGCAGCTATACATCAGTCAAAGGAGATGGATCTGAGCGTGGTACGGCTCATGTTCACAGCCTTCCTGCCCGACAGTGATGGAGGCTTCTCCCGCAGACTGGAACCGGTTATTTCAGACCCTATCTATGACAGCAGTGAGTGTCATCCTCCTTGATACTATGTCGGTCAAAAGTATTCATAGCTGTGTTTTAGTTATTTTTGATACTGATATAGCTTACTTAACATGTAATTTAATTTTAGTTAGTTTAGTTTTAGTAGTTTTGTCATTTTAATCATTTCATTGCGGTTGTGTAATGAATTTAGTTATGGTTAGATTCTTATTCGTAGTCATTAGAATATGTGTAATTTAGCAATAGAAACTGCCGTGGCAGAAAAGAGGAAGAGATATTCCACGTGATTTTGAGTTGTGGGGCTAATTATGGATATTTTTGTCTCACTCTTGATCTTGATCTTGAGCTCGCTCTCGTTTTCTTTTTCCATTTCTTTCACTCATACTCTCGCTCTCTGACAGAGAACTATCGGGTATTGCTTCCTCTCTGAAACTAAGCCTACACTTTCGATTTCCCCTCCCTCCATTTCTGCCTCTCTTCTTAGCACTGTCAGAGTTTGTGTCTGTAAAACGAGAATGCTATAGAAAGGAAAGGGAAAATGAGGAAACTCCACAGAAATGAAAAACAGAAAGACTTGTTTAATTTCTAACACCTTTGTTTTTCTTGTGCCGTTTTTTCAGAGGCCCCAAATGCCTCCAATCTGAAGATAGTGCGGATGGATCGGACCGCCGGCTGTGTGACGGGAGGAGAGGAGGTCTACCTACTCTGTGACAAAGTCCAGAAAGGTCAGAAAAAGCAATATCACAACAGCCATCGCATGCTGTGCCTGTGTGCTCTTGCTGAACAGAATTAAGGACATAAATTGTCCTAAACGGTCATAAAGAACAGGAATTGTCTATGCTGCTTTGAAATATTTGATTCATTTTAACATTCACAATAAAGATATTGAAGATAATGGTGAGGTTACAACCATGATAACATTTAAAGAGATAGTTCACCCAAAAATGTAAATTCTGTCATTAATTACTTTTTTTTTTGTCATTTTAACCTTTATTTAACCAGGCAAGTTAATTAAGAACAAGTTCTTATTTACAATAACAGCCTAGCAGGGGAAGTATTATCATATCCCCTGAAAAACATACAAGCACTTAATAAAATTATACA
Source organism: Cirrhinus molitorella (assembly GCA_033026305.1). Lineage (NCBI taxonomy): Eukaryota > Metazoa > Chordata > Actinopteri > Cypriniformes > Cyprinidae > Cirrhinus > Cirrhinus molitorella. The sequence continues at coordinate 16,972,861 of CM065129.1, forward strand.
AAGATTACACACATAAAACACATAATTAAGAAACGTACATAAAGCAAAATGTATAAAAATATAGGGTCTCAATTAAAACATTTACAAATCAAAGTCAAAGTACATGCTAGGAGATTTTTGAATGCACAAACTGGGATTTTTTCTTCTAACTTCAATATTTTTTTGTAGTACATTCCAGTCATTTGGGGCGGCAAATTCAAAAGCAGAAAGACCTTCATGTCGTTCCAAACCCATAAGACCTTTGTTCATTTCAGAACACAAATTAAGATATTTCTGATGAAATCTGAGAGCTTTCTGACCCTGCATAGACAGCAATGCAACTGCCACATTCAAGGCCCAGAAAGGTAGAAAGGACATTTTTAAAGAGCAGGTCTCGTGTGTGTTTTTTTAAAGTGTCTTAATATTGTATCAGAGTTTCCCTACTGAAGTCAGAAAACATTGTAATTTTCTTCGAATATACATTTATATATAGAATCTTTTGTCAATGATTTTGAAAACAGTTCGTTCGAAGCAGCTTTGAGCGTAATGTCCCTTCCATTAGCATACTTTGCTCTGATTGGTCAGCTGGCCAAGCCTATTGTGATTGGCACAGAGAGGAGTACTTGAGCAAGTTACCATCTCTGTTGCCAAATCCGTGGTTGTTTTTGATGTTGCAGGTTTAAGCAAGCAAATCGTGCCCACAGCTAATTTTAAGCTGCTAAACTGTAAACGCATAACAAAACAATAATGGTGGGTATGTTAGCCGAGTGCCAACATGTCTAACTGATTAAAAAACACAGTTTGTAAACCAAAATATGTCTAAGTTACATTCTTTATTATTAAACAAAGTAATTAGAACTACGACAATCTACATTAATCAACACTTTCTTAGGAAATAGTGGGTTCACAGCAAATTATCAGAATGATTTCAGACGAACATGGTCCCATTTTTGCTGTTTTGCTGTTGCTCAAGCTCGCAGGTGAATTTTTTTCTTTTCTCTCGGGAGAAAAGCGCAGATGCTTGCATGATCGCGGCTCGTGCCATGTGAGAAGAATTGCAGGTCGATCCGAGAACCCAATAATCCCAATAATTTTCAAACATGTCAAAAGAAAATCTGACCCCGTCGGTTTAAATTCGTGGTGTATGTGCGGTTGAACGAGACGATTTGGCAATCCATCTGAAGTTGACCAATCAGAAGATGACAAAAACCACAGAAAAAGAAGGTGACAATGGCATATAGTAATTTTAGTTTAATTATACAGCACTATTTTTATTTGTTATTCCAAATTGGGCCAAATTTGCCGATCAGCTTTATGAATGAATATGCCTGTTGTATTTCTAGCAAAATGGGTTAAACAGAAATTCAGAAATGGCCTGCTCACCTCCAGTTGTTTATGAAGAACAGAAAGTCCATGCTTATCTCTGCTTTTCAGCCATTCTCCATGCCATGTCCTTCGTTTTTTTTTTTTTTTTTTTTTGGACATCACAAGCCATAGCTGCCACAAAGAAACTATTTCTTCCTCAGACTCCATATTTTTATGGGTTTGAGAGTAACGCAATTTCAATTCTCTGTATGTACGTGCTGTATATATGGCAGAATTGACAATAAAGCAGACTTTGACTTTGACTTGACTTTGACTTTATGAATGGCATAAAACGTAATCTTATGTCAGAGTTCGTAAAATCGTAGTAAATTCATGTCGAATGTGACTGTCTTCGTACAATTTTCGGAAAAACTCAATCACGACATGTGCAAGGACTCACAATGTTATGACCTTCAGAATCACACCGTGTATGCCTGCCTAAAGCAGTAATGTTGTGGTTTACCTGGAAACCTAAAGCTGCACTAGGTATACATCACATATTAGCGCAATCAATAATTTGAACACTCACTTGAAAAAGTACACATAACATATCAATCGTACTTACAGGTTGTGGTTCGGGGATGTTTGTTAGTCCAAATAAAGAAAATTAGAAGTCAAAGAAGATAAAAGTCAAGATTAGAGAAGCAGTCCTCAGTAAAACGACGAGCACAAAACAAAAGGTTTAAAATGTATTTCTGTGGTATGGTGGAAAAAATGAATTTTAAAGGAATACTCCACTTTTTTTGAAAATAGGCTCATTTTCCAACTCCACTAGAGTTAAACAGATGAGTTTTACCATTTTGAAGCCGATCTCCGGGTCTGGCGTTAGCACTTTTAGCAAAGCTTAGCATAAATCATTGAATCTGATTAGACCATTAGCATCTCACTCAAAAATGACCGAAGAGTTTCAATATTTTTCCTATTTAAAACTTGACTCTTCTGTAGTTACATCTAACTAAAACTAACAGAAATTTTAGATTTTCAATGCTGATATGGATAGGAACTATACTCTCATTCTAGCATAATAATCAGGGAACTTTGCTGCTGTACCATGGGTGCAGCAGGTGTAATAGTCTCCAGCTAGGTAACTTCCAAAGTGACCAGCACTATGCTGCTAAGCTAATAGTAAAATAGCTGGGGACTATTTTCAGGTGCTGCGTAATGTCATTGCACCTGCTGCACCCACGGTACGGCAGCAAAGTTCCTTAATTATTATTATGTTTAGGGCAATTGGAAAATTAGCCTATTTTTTTAAAAAAGTGGAGTGTTCCTTTAACCACTGATTCTTCACATCAACATCTTTCAGCAATGAAAACAAAACAAACTTGCTTTCACAGCGCAGAACACGGTTTGTACCAAGATGGCCGCCAAAGGGAACTGAATTATTGGTATTCTAAAACCAAATAGTGGCTTTTTTGGTGCAAGAATTCTTGATTGATGTGGATGAAAATTTGCCATGTTATACATTTTTCTGAATGAAGCCACCTTCAAACACTTTAATCCTTAACCTATGGCGTATATACCATCTTGTTCTCTTGTGATGACACTTGACACTGGGCACGGTTTGCTACTTTTGAAGGAAGTTTTCACTGCAGATTTCCAGCTGTAGGGAATTCCCCTTTCCATATGCAAATTATGCGGCAGAAGAAAGCTCGTGTATGTCAGTTTTTCAACAACTTGCTTGCCATTTCTCTTCTCTCATATTGTTTTCTCCTCCCTTCGCTTATAATGACACCTGGATATTCATAGACAACCGGATATTCATACAAGTCACGCAGGATAAATAGCTGATCTTGAAAACAAATAATCATCAGTGTTCACCATTGCTATGTATTAAATCCTCTGAAACATTTACAACAACCTCTTGAGTGTTTTAAAATCAGGAATAAGATTCATTTCACAATTTCAGTTGTGATCTGGCTATGATATTTAGTTGAATTGCAACACATTTAATGGCAAGTTTTGCTTGTGAATCATATTGCAGTGATACCCAACCCTGGTAATACAGTGTAAATACAGTGTTACATGATAATTGAATCATTTGGTGTCATGATGTCATCAAAATACCATGGTATTTTTTATCTGATATGATTTTAGATCATGTGTCCATAATGTGCATATCGGTTGCCCCATTAAATGAAGTTTGTACTGTGGTAAATCATGACTTTTGAGGAAGTAACATCAAGCTGCATGCTGATGACAGATATTCAAATTGTGTGTGTGACGACAATCATTTCCTCTTTCTTTCCCCGCTGGTTCACAATAATTTCATTTTCTTATTTTCCTCATACTGTATGTGATGTCATTGTTTGTTTTTGATGTTGTGACAGATGATATCCAGGTGCGATTTTATGAAGATGATGAGTCGGGTTTAACCTGGGAGGCCTTCGGGGATTTCTCCCCAACTGACGTCCACAGACAGGTCAGCACAGGAACTTGTCTGCTGCCATATACGGCTACACTGTACTTCTGCAGCCACAGTTGGACATTTGACCCTGCTGGTCAAAACCTGATCCTTATGTTCAGTGACTTGCTTTCTGGTTTAATGATGCCTTTGGTCTGTTTTCTCATAGATGAATACTAACTTCTCTGGGTAAATAGTTGGTAGACAGCTACTGGGGATTTATTAAGTCAACTTGGAATAAAAACTGACCCTAATTACTTCCTTCATACACTACCTTTCTCTAATGTTTATCAAGGCTGCATTTATTTGATTAAAATACAGTACAAATATTAATACTGTAAAATATAATTCAATAATTGAATAATTGATTTCTATCTGAATATATTTTAAAAGGCAGTTTACACTTGTGATGCCAGAGCTACATTCTGATCCTTCAGAAATCATGTTAATATGCTGAAAACTGTTTTTAAATGAATTGAAAATTAAAAAGAACACTGTTTAATTTAAATAGAAATCTTTTGTAACATTATAAATGCTTTTACTTTTGATAGATTTAATGCATCCTTGCTGAATAGAAATATTAATCACTGTTACAACTTGATTTTAGATGGTATTTTTTTTTGTTGTTAGAATAAATGTTCTGATTAAATGAATAATTGACCTTCCAATTTTATCCCCTAGTTTGCCATCGTCTTCAAGACGCCTAAATATCGGGACCTGAACCTCCAGAAGCCAATCTCTGTGTTTGTGCAGCTAAAAAGAAAGTCAGACAATGAAACGAGCGAACCCAAGCCTTTCACCTACCATCCACAGATAATAGGTATAGACTTTAACCAACTCTCTAAAGTTTTGATAGGAAATATGCAACATAAACTCTCTATTTTAGGATTAAAAAAAATTGCAAGCTAAGACAAAAAATGCATTATTTTGTCACAAGACAGAATAAAAAAAAATAGCTTTCCATTGATGCAAAGCTTAAAATTTTGAGAAAATCGCCTTGAAGTTGTCCAAATGAAGTTCTTAGCAATGCATATTACGAATCAGTAGTAAATAAGTTTTGACATATTTACAGTAGGAAATTGACAAAATATCTTCATGGAACACAATCTTTCTTTGTATCCAAATGATTTTTGGCGTAAAAGAAAAATCTATAATTTTGACCCATCCAATGTTTGCTATTGCTACAAATATACCCATGTTAGACTGGTTTTGTGGTCAATTTTACTGCATAACAGTTGAGTAAATGTCTGTTCATATGTACTTTGTCATTGAATCTCTCTTCTAAACTGTTTTAGACAAAGAAGAAGTCCAGAGAAAGAGACAGAAGACTCTGCCAAACTTCCAGGACTACAGTGGAGCAGGAGGTGGAGCTGGGGGCATGTTTAGAGGAGGAGGGGGTGGGTCTACAGCAGGAGGTGGTCCCAGTGGAGGAGGAGGAGGAGGTATTTAGTCCTTCACATATCAGTAGTTTTTTTTTTTTATTATTAGAAACCTGAAATCCCACCATGCATAAAAAGTAAGTGATGTAATCTAAGCAAAAATGTTTGTCTTCTAGGACATTTTTACCAGGGATATCAAACCTATAACAATTTCGGGTCTGGATACAACTTCTCTGCAGGCATGGGAGGAGGTGGGACCACCATCAAGCATGGTGAGTGTTGTAAAAAGGTTTGACTGCATCACAAACAGTAGCATTCAAAAGTTTGGGGTCAGTAAAATTTTCACCAAAGTTGCATTTATTTGATCAGAAATATGGTAAAAACAGCAGAATTGTTAAATATTATTACTATTTAAAGGAATAGTTCACTTCCAGAAAAAAAAATTTACTCACCTCTATGATCAATGACATGTAGGGAAACGCCCACATCACATCCATAAACAAATGTGAACTTTCATCAGGTTCATCTTGGCTACTTTTCATCTCTGGAAGAAAACACGGGGGGAATAAGACAGAATTTACCTCAGAAGAAGAACGCAATGCGAAAATTATAGTAACACCGCATTTTATTGTCAGTAACGCCGTTGTAACAGGGTAATTTGTTTAGTGTTTCCCCTGTCATTATTTTAGCCCCCAATGGCACCCCCCGCCCCCCTTAAAGTTCAAGTTACTTTTATTTTCTATATAGTGCCAGATCACAACAGAAGTAATTTAAAGTTACCTTTCGTATAGAACAGGCCTATACCTTGTTCTTTTATTAAACAAACTAAGTAGCCTAAAGTTCTCTTATTTACACAACGGCATGTCATTTCTGTCTCTACATTGTCGCTCGCAATTTCTCCACAAAAAACACGGATGGGATCGCAGAGTCCATTCATAAAAACCGAATACTCTATAGCGCGGAAAGCCACAGATTTGGACCATTTTTGGATGAATGAATCAAAAGTAGGTCCGTCACTTAATTCAAATCGCGATATGGACTAGTGTCTGTGAATATTAAAACGCAAAAAGGCGGCTTAAATATTAATCCTGCATGTTCCGTTTGTCTCTGTATGTATGAATGGCGGAGATGCTGTTTTGTTTACACAGATACTGAAGCAGGACGCTCACTGTGATTTTCGACCTCTGTGCCTCACTATATGATGACATTAACACATAAACTTAATCTCCAGAGGTGCTGTGACGGTCACTTCTTGATAATTTTACCGTTTAATTTAAGAAAACTAGTCTAGCATCATACTGTATACACACAGAAACTTCACGGCAACCTGTCAAAATAAAAGTATGGTTAAACGTGTAACAAAAATATTGATCTTGTATTACTTTTGTACAGAGTAATGCACATATTTATATACCCAGCCCCCCAAAACAATAAACCCAAGGGAAACACTGTTGTTTGATTACTTGTTACTGAAAAAAGTAAAGCGCCGTTATTTTCATCACTTTTGGCCAATATTGAATTCCACTATATGGAGAAAAATCCTGGAAGGTTTTCCTTAAAAACCTTATTTTATTTTTGACTAAAAAAAGAATATGTCATGAAGGTGAGTAAATTATCAGTAAATTTAAATTCTTTTTTGGCTGTTTTTTATTTTTAGATTTTTTTAAATGAATGCAATTTATTACTGAAGTTTCAGGAATAAATGTCACATAAGCCTTCAGAAATCATTCTAATATGCTGATTTGGTGCTAAAGAAGCATTTCTTACTATTACAAATGTTAAACGTTGCTTTTGTGGAAACTGTGAACATAAAATGATGTTGCTCGTCAGCAAAGCCAGTTCCTCAGTTTTTCTTCCTTTTATAGCATATCAAGAACCGGTGGAAGACAGCGATGAGGACAGTGATAGTGATACTGATGACGATCCGTCTGCAGGTGGGGCGGTGCGAATTTGTACCCAGCCTAAACCTGTTGATTTGGGAGTGGCAAGTGAGAACACAGAGCCTACAGAAGATTTAGAGTTAAACACCACAGGTTAGAGATTGTTTAAAGCCAAACCTTTAAGCTTGTGCAAAGTTTTCTAGCTCTGGTCAAACCCAGACAAGCTTCATATTGTTAGTGGATATCTCTGTATAAATTTGTGTATTTGTGCATCTGCTGTTTTCAGGCTGTGCGTTAGAGCCGCATTTGGCTGAGCTAGCTGGAAGACAGGCTCAAGCTCTTTTTCATTACGCAGTAAGCGGTGATGCAAGAATGCTTCTGACTCCACAGCGCCCCCTCATGACCACTCAAGACCAGAACGGAGACACGTAAGTCAGAAAACCCCACCTCATATTTCTGTTTTCAAAAACTTCCCACTTCTAGCCAAAACACGTCAGTAGAAAAAAATATTTCGGATGTTGTTTTGTCTTTGCTTCCCAAAAATCTTAGCTTTACTTAGATGTTCTGTTTTTGATCTGATTTTTAGGGGTTTACATCTGGGAGTGATTCACAGTCAGACAGATGCCGTGAGAAATCTAGCACAAGTCATCTCGGCTCTTCCTGGAGAGGATGTACTTAACATGAGGAATGATCTCTACCAGGTATACAACAAACTCACACTATACCTTCGAATGGGATCTCCCTACAACAAAGCTTGTGAAATTTTCAAAAACTCTGTGGCCTGATATGTCTGTTCCAGACTCCTTTGCACCTAGCAGTGTTGACGCAGCAAAAAGAGGCAGTCGAGGCCTTGATAGAGGCCGAGGTTGATGTCACGCTCACGGATCGCCATGGAAACACGGCACTTCACCTGGCAGCTCAGCAGAAAGAGGATAGCATGCTGCGATTGCTGCTAAAGCACAAATCAGTGGTGCAATTAACCAGCATCCCCAACACAGCAGGTACGTCGGACTGACTATGTGAGATCCATTAAAGCTGATCTGAAACTGTCCTGTATGCTCAGATGTGTTTATGTGTGTGTTCAGGTCTCTGTCCGCTTCACTTGGCTGTACAGGCGAACAGTTTGAGTTGTGTGCGGGCCCTGCTGAATGGCGGGGCAGATGTGGAGGTTCAGGAGCTCACCTGTGGTCGCACTGCACTTCACCTGGCCACAGAACTGGGAAACCTTTCCCTCGCTGGCTGCCTGTTGCTGGAGGTATAGTGGATGGTTTTGAAGGAGGTTGCTTTAGGGAATATTACATATTCATACTGTTGTGAAGTTTTGCTGTACGTGGACTGCCGTTCAAAAATTTGCGATCAGTAAGATTTGTGATGTTTTTGGATGAGCTTTTTCTGCTCATCAATGCTGTGTTTATTTGATCAGAAATACAGAAAATGGTAGTATTGTGAAATATAATTGCAATTTAAAGGGGGGTACAATGGTGTTTCGAGTTGTTTACAGTGTTAAAGAGTTGGACTCTCATGCTAAACATGGCCAAAGTTTAAAAAAATAATTTGGACAAATGACAGAGAATTTCTTTGCCGAAAATCTTACTTCCGGGTTGGTACAAGTTTCGGCTGTTTTTTTCAATCGTGGCATTAATGACGTAATCGGTGGTGGAACTCCTTATATGAGCATTTCTCCCGGAAAAGCGTGTCCGGGATCACGTCGGCTAGACCGTGAGAAAGGATTAACATGAGATTAGGTGAAACTGTGTATGTTATGTACCCTTTAAAATAATGTTTTTGTATTTTAATATACTTTAAAATACAATTTATTCCTGTTTTTAGTAACATTACTTCAGTCTTCAGTGTCAAACGATCCTTTAGAAAACATTCTGTTATGCTGATTTATCAGTGTTGTAAAGTTGTGCCACTTATTATTTTTTTGGAACCTGTGATACTTTTTGAGGATTCTTTGAGTATAGAGTCAAAAAGAACAGCTTTTATTAAAAATCTAAATCTTTTGTAAAAATATACACTACTGTTCAAAAGTTTAGGGTCCATAATCTTTCTTTTTTTGGAAGAAAGTAAAACTTTAATTCAGCCAGGATGTGTTAAATTGATAAAAAGTGACAGTAAATAATTACATTGTTAGAAAAGATTTCTATTTTGAATAAATGCTGTTCTTTTGAAATTTTATTCATCAAAGAATCCTGAAGAAAAGTATCACAGCTTCAAAAAAATATTAAGGAGCACAACTGTTTCCAACATATTTTATAAATCAGCCTATTAGAGTGATTTCTGAAGGGTCATGTGACACTAAAGACTGGAGTAATGACTGGTGAAAATTTAGCATTTCATCACAGTAATAAATTGTATTTTAAAGTATATTCAAATAGAAAACTGTTATTTTAAATCGCAATAATATTACAGCTTTTTTTCTGTATTTTTAAACAAATGATTGCAACTTTGATAAGCATAAGAGGCTTATTTAAAAACATAAAAAATCAAAATCTTACCAATCCCAAACATTTGAACAGCAGTGTACTCTTAACTTTTGCATTTCTTAGCAAGAAACCCACCTGTAATGATAATTGATACATCATTTTTTTCATAATTTGATCTTTCATGACCTTTTTACATTCTCAGTAACTGTTAAAATAAAACTTTTTTTATTTTTATTTTGGCACCAAAATAATATATTATAGCTAATCTTGTTTCAAATAAATAATAACTTTCAAACTAATACTGAATGCGTGTTTACACAATTTTTTTGTCATTTGCTCACCAAGGCTGCATTAATTTGATCAAAGAAATCTTCATAATATGCAGATATGCAGAAACGCTTGTTATATTTTTCTGGAAAACTTGAAAAATTGTAACATTATAAATGTCTTTACTGTCACTTTTAATCAGTTTAATGCACCCTTGCTGAAAAAAACTATTCTTTAATTTCTGAAGTCAATTATGAAGTTAGTTATTGTATTCATTTCTTAATGAATGACACTTTGTGTGTCACATTTTGTCTATACAGGGTAACGCGTATGTAGACAGCGTCACCTATAACGGCTCAACTCCTCTGCACATTGCTGCAGGACGGGACTCAACCAAACTGTGCGCACTCTTGATGGCTGCAGGTGAGGAAGTGTGTGTGTGTGTGTGTGTGTGTGTGTGTGTGTGTGTATGTTTATTATAGGTGTCACTAGTGAGAGTTGTCATGCTGAAAAATGTGACTAACATGACATGTCTGTAACAACCTGTCTTTCTGTCATCAGTGTTCTGCATATACAATATCTCTGGTAGAATTTAGTTAAAAACAACAACTTTATCCTTTATTGAAGATGTATATTGCGACCATATTCAGTAGATGAAATTTCTTTGACAAATTAGGTTACTAATTAGTGTTGTGTTCATTGCTTTTAGGAGCAGATCCTCATAAAGAAAACTTTGAGCCACTGTTTTTCAAAGACGATGAGTTGTGTGGTACATGTGAGGAGGACGAGGAGGAAGATGAAGGCTATATTCCTGGGACATCACCACTGAACATAACCACCTCCCCAGAGGTAGGATGAATGGTCATATCTTTGTAAAATTGTACTGTAATTGCATTGCAGGTTGGTTTTGTATGTAATGTGTGATCTGTGTTGTCAGGTTTATGATATTCTCAATGGAGAGGAGTATCAGCCCACCACCATTGTCGTTCCACCACAAGGTATGAACTCTGAGATGAAATATAAACCATTCAAAAATTTAGGGTCAGTAAGAATATTTATTTATTTATTTAAAGACAAAAAAATACTTGAATTCAGCAGCAACACATTAAATTGATCAGACATGACAGTAAAGACTATCCACAAAAATGTTTAGCATTTTTTATAATTAAAATTATGTTTCTTGAGGATCAAATTATTAGAATAAACCAAAGCATATTAGAATGATCATGTGACATTGAACACTGGATTAATGGCTGCTAAAAATGCAGCTTTGCCAGCTGAAGAGTCAAAAATGGTAACCAATATTTAAATGTTTGTTTGGCTTATGTTTGCAGGTGACATGAAGAGCTTGAGCTCTGACACAAAGCAGGAGCTGTGCCAAGCACTGGAAGGACAGACGGGAGGCTGGGAGAGTTTGGCTAATGCTCTGGGTCTTGGCATCCTGACCAGTGCCTTCAGACTCAGCTCCTGCCCTGCTGGAAAGCTGCTGGACAGCTATGAGGTCAACTAATTTACTTCCCTTTTGACTACAGATTATTTTTACATGAATCTTAAATGAACACCAGAGATTAAGAAGAAAAATAAGTTGTGAAGATATTATCTGCATCAGTTTTAAAGTGAAATTTTCACTTTAACTGCTTTGGGACTGAAAACATTATTATATTTAATTTTATTTTTTATATATTTTTTCATATTTTATTTTTTTAAATAGCCAGAATTATGGGACCTAGTTTAGTTAAGTCCTTTCAACCCATATTTCTCAGAATGACATTAAAGAATTAGTTCACTTTTTCTTTCTTTCTTCAGTCGTAAAGAAATTATGTATTAATTGACTTCTATGGTGCTCATGAGTTTGAACTGTTTGAGCTTAAATGCAGCTTCAGAATTACAATTTAAACACTTTTTTTAAAAGGAACACTCTACTTTTTTTGCAAATAGGCTCATTTTCCAACTCCCCCAGAGTTAAACGGATGAGTTTTACCGTTTTCTAATCCATTCAGCCGATCTCCGGTTCTCCCAGTAGCCCTTTTAGCATATCTTAGCATAAATCATGGAATCGGATTAGACCATAAGCATCGCGCTCAAAAATAAAAACCAAAGACGTTCGATATTTTTCCTATTTAAAACTTGACTCTTCTGTAGTTACATTGTGTACCAAGACCGGTATAAAATGAAAAGTTGCGATTTTTCTAGGCTGATATGACTAGGAACTAAACACTCATTCTGGTGTAATAATCAAGAAAAGTTGCTGCTGTACTATGGGTGCACAGGCGCAATGATATTACGCAGCGCCTGAATATAGTCCCCAGCTAGGTAACTTCCAACGTCACCCAGCACTAAGCCACTAAGGTAATAGTAAAATAGCTGGGGACTATATTCAGGCGCTGCGTAATATCGTTGCGCCTGTGCGCCCATGGTACAGCAGCAAATTTGCAAAAACTCATCTGTTTAACTCTGGGGGAGTTGGAAAATTTGCCTATTTGCAAAAAAAGCGGAGTGTTCCTTTAACCACTAATGCTCGTCTTGTCTAGCTCTGCGATACGCAAGTGTACTCTATGTATTCCGGTTCAAGGCAGTTAGGGTATGTCGAAAAACTCCCATCTCATTTTGTCATCCAACTTCAAAATTGTCCTACATCACTGCAGAAGTACCGACCAAGTGTTTACAAGGTAACACAGGTAAAACGTACTTTACAAAAAAAGCAACGTAGGATGATTTCTTTTAGAAAATAACAGATAGTTTAGCTAAATGGGATACTTCTTCCTTGAGTGGGATAATTTAGAGCCCTTTGATGCTGCATTTAAACTGCGTTTTGGAAGTTCAAACTCACGGGGACCATTGAAGTCCACTATATGGAGAAAATTCCTAAAATGTTTTTCCTCAAAAAACATAATTTCTTTACGACTGAAGAAAGACAGACATGAACATCTTTGATGACAAGGGGGTGAGTAAATTATCTGTAAATTTTTGTTCTGGAAGCAAACTAATCCTTTAAAAGATATTAGTTGATTTTAAATTTAATTTACTATATTAGTAGGCTGAGCATTTATTTTTTTTTTTTGTTTTGTATCCTGTAGTTGCTGATGATCTGTTTCCTCTGCAGGTGTCTGGAGGAACGGTGCTTGAGCTGGTGGAGGGATTGAAGCATGTTGGAAACAGCAGTGCTGTCAGCTTACTCCAGGCTGTGTGTAAGGAGCCTGAAGCTGTCCACGCCACGCATCAGCTCACAGGTAATATTAATCGATACATGCTTTTCTTGTGCTGTGGCTTAGGTGGTTAATCATCAGCCAAAGGTTGTTGGTTGTAGCCCCCCAAAATGAGTGATCCATGAAACATTACCATTGTGCTCTGGTATGCTTAACCACAGCTTGGTCACAGGGACTTTCCCTGTGGTAAGTGCACTTTAAGTTCTTCTGGATGTGTCAGTAAGGGAGTAAGTAGTCAAATCACATTTAAAAAGAAAATCATTTGAATGGTATTTCAGATTAGATAAGCTAAATTCAAAGCCATTGTAACATTTACACAACCCTGTGACGACTTCAGTTGAATTATGCTCACCAAGGCTACAACTGATCAGAAATTCAGGAAAAACATTCAGTTATACGTTTTAGTTATACAGAAAAATATTAATACAATTTGAAATTAGTTAAAATCAGATTTAATATATTCTCAAATGCAGTTTATTCCTTTGATGGCAAATCCGAATTTTCAGCAGCCATTATTCCAATCTTTAGGGACTTTTTTTCTCATAATTGTGCTACAAACTCACAATTCTGACTTTTTTCTCAGAATTGCGTGATATAAACACAATTCTGAATTTTTTTCTCAGAATTGCGTGATCCAAACTCACAATTCTGATACTTATTTTTCTCCGAATTGTGTGATACAGACTTACAATTGTGACCTTTTTTTGCAGAATTGCGAGTATATATCTCACAATTGAGTCATGTCATAATTGAGAAATAAACGTTTTTTTTTTTCCCATCAAGATTGGACTTAATAACTTGCGATTGCTAGTTTATATCTCACAGTTTTGAGGGAAAAAAAGTCAGAATTGTGAAGGAAAAAAAGTCAGAATTGTGAAGGAAAAAAAGTCAGAATTGTGAGATACAAGCTCACATTTGAGAGGAAAAAGTCAGAATTGCGTTCTGTTTGTATCTTGTAATTCTGACTTTATAACTTGTAAGTGTGAGTTTATATCTGACTTCATTTCTCAGAATTACACATTTATATCTCGCAATTCTGACTTTAAAGTCGAATTTTGATGAGAGAGAAAAACCGACTGCAATTTTGAGGAAAAAAGTAAAGTGAGTTTGTATCTCGCAATTCTGACTATAGAATTCAGAATTGCGACTGTATAACTTGCAATTCATATCATGCGGGAAGGACCCATATTTTTGATTCTGAGGAAAAAAAATGTCAGAATTGCCCGTTTGAATCATACAATTCTGAGGGAAAAAAATTGTGAGTTTGAAATTCGCAATACCATTTAAAAAAAATGTATTCAGTGGCGGAAACAGGCTTCCATAAAAAATAACAGTACTGCATGGTCTTGGGTGGCTTATTGCATTAATTTCTAAAGGCACAACTATTCAAAATATTAGATGACAGTTTTTAATATTTCCTTTGTTCTGTGTACCAGAACATAAACCTCAACAATACATCATCTCAAAACATGTTTTTTGCTTATTGATTTGCTCATTTTGGATCTTTTCCCAAGAGCACATCGTCACTGTGGCATTTCACAGTGTGAGTGAGAATTGTACTGTACTGTACTGTTCTGTTGGGGAGTTTTCTTTTTTTTTTTTTTTGGTACCACAGTATGGTTTGTAAAACCCCCAGATTAAATCACTGCCAATCTCTGTCCCCTGCCCCCCTCTCCTTAACAATAGTATCATGTTGTGGTTCTCCCTGACATTACCTCATGTGAACTCACACATAATGTCAACAAAACAGTACAGCCACTGCATTCTGAGGGAGTTCCCCTCGGTCTCTGGGTGACACTGCGTCACACTGCAGTAGTACATACATATAGTCTCTGCAGCGATGGCCGTGTTTCAGGGGAAGCGGACACTAGAGAGGGGGATTCCCAGGAACAGAAGTGAAAGCAAGATAGGGCACTTCTGGTTTTTGACTCTGGAGAAGTTTCCTTGAAACGAGTATTTCCACCTTGCTGTCTGATTCGAAGGGTTGACGCAGTCATCGTCAGGGTCGAGTGAGCATGTGTGAGCCACTAGGGGAAAGTTCAGTTTTTATTTCTCTATTTCCTTCTCGTGGTTGTCTGTATTATTATGCACATTTTAGAGATTAATAAACATCTGTAAGAGCAGTATGATAAAAACACATAGATGTTCAATAAATACAGTGGGATCCAAAAGATCCAATATTTGGGATTTAAAATCCATTTTAAACCTGAAACACAAGGTTATTATGTTAAATTGATCAGAAATAGTTCTGATTCTGAGTATTGCTGTTATTAAAGCCAAATAGTGACCAATTACTCAGAATAATATATATTTATTTATTTTATCCATTCAACTTCTCAAGTGGTTAAGAGGATAATATAATTAGATTTTTTTTTTTTTTACAGCTTTCACACAGTGCATGTTTGCCAAGCAACACAGTGATATTATCCTCTAATTTTTGTTTTCAAATATTTCACAAAGAATATTTTCTTAAAATAAAATAAAATTATTTTTTTTATTACTACTGTATTTTACCACTATTATTTCATTTAAAATGCATTCATCTTTCCATGAAAATAGCAGGTGCGTCAATAAAAAAAAAAGAGACAAATAAATAAATATGATAGAATTCACAGTTTGCATATATTGGCTGTTTTACCATTTTATTTTTATGAAGAAAATTGACATTATTCTGTATAAATGTTTATTTTATTAATTATTATTTTTATTAAATAATACTATATATATATATATATACACACACACACATTATTTTCATAATTATTATATTTTCATAATTTATAAATATTTCATAATTTTAATTTGATTATTTATTAATTTTATTACGAAAAATGTATAACAATTGTCTGTAATAATTAGGGAAAAGATTTTAAGTACTTTGACAGTCATTGTAATAATTTTATGAATAGAATTCATGTAGAGTATATATGTACAGTACATGAATTCATAATTTTTCTTAGAAGAAAAATGTATAATAATTGTCTGTAATAATTAGAAAAATAATTAAAAAAAGATTTTAAGTACTCTTAGTCATTGTAATAATTGTATGAGTAGAATTCATGTAGAATATGTATGTGTGTGTGTGTGTGTGTGTATGTGTGTGTGTGTCTATATAGTACATGAATTCATATTTTTTTTATACAAATAATTTATAATAATTGTCTGTAATAATTAGGGAAAAGATTTGACATGTTTTTGCAGTCAAATTAATAATGACCCTTCTTTTCCTCAAAATAAACTATTTCTCAGGTCCAGGACTCTGTAAGTCCATTCAGGGTTTGACACTGGGCCCCCATCAGGAGGAGAATGGGATATGCGACAGCGGGGTGGAGACATCTTTCTAGAGCCCCAGCCTCAGTCTTGCCGACTCCAAACACAATCGCACAAACTGAGGCCTGACCCTAAAAACCAGCTTCTCCCTCCGCACTACAGCAGCAAGCGCCACTCAACCTCAGGACACGCCTCCAAACTCTTTGATTGGCCACCGCCCACTGTGGATACTCCACCCAAAATCGAAAATGAGGGAACTTTGAGGAGTCCTTAAGCTTTCTGGCCACAGGGATTTTTTTTTTTTTTTTAGCTTTTAATAAGAATAATACCAAAAAGCACTCATTTGAACATTTTATTTTGTCCTTTTAAGAGCTATATTTTCTAGTTCAATTTCAATTACCAGTGCCTAGTTTTAGTTGTGTTTATCTGTCCAGAGTCCATATGTAAGAAACGCAGTATTTAGGTTTATGATGTGTTGTACGTTCTCAGGCTTAATTTGATAAAACGTTTATTACCTGAATTTTTTACAAATTTAATACAAATTTTTTTCTGGTTTGATAACTCTGATATTTGCTCACAAAGAGTTTTCATCTGGAGCGGCAATACAATGACGTACTGGAAGAGGAGGTCTACTGGATTATTAAGACCCTTTGGACCAATGGGATTCATTGAATGATGGAAAAATCTCTTCCCTTTATATAAGACCCTCCAAAAAACTATTCTACTGTTGTCCCTTACCCCTTCAGCTGTAATAAACAGCATTATTTGGGGTGGCGCTAGGATTTATTTTGCATTTAGTGGTGCTACCTGTAATTCCTATTTTTTGTACTCGCAGATTCTGTTAAAGGGGACATCGGATAAAATAAGAAAAGAACTGTAAGCTTTTTTGCATTTACTTAGGGTTTCGGCATGTCTGCCAGCTCTGAAATTGTCATCCAGTGAGCCGTTTCAATTTGAAGCAGGTTTCTAGGTAGGTAGCTAGCTATTTGAATAAGACCACCTCCTAGACATATATGGATATATTGAACACACCCTACAGAAAAGAGGGGTGGAGTCAGCAGTAGCTCATTATCATTTAAAGAGGCATGCACTGAAACAGAGCTGTTTTTGACAAGGTAAAATAGACATTGTTTTATATGATCATTGAGGAATTTTGACCAAAGTATTTTACAGACATTTCATGCAGGCCCTAAGGATTCATAGCAACTTGTCATCTGATGTCCCTTTAAAAAAATTAATAAGCTTTGAGAGAATATTCTCTTTCACATTTTTGATTGATTTAAAAAAAAACAGGAGGGTCAGTCCTGGGCAGTGATTGGAGTGTGTTTGATTAGATTTTGATGGACTGTGTATGTGCGTGTGTGTGTGACTTTGAGGAGCTTTACAGGATGTCTGTGAGGATTGTAATAACCTGATGCCTCAAATGCCCTTTATCAAATATTTGTAGTTACATTTGTATCTTCTTGTTAAAGAAATAATCTCATTCCCTTCTGCTGTGTGTGAACTCAGGCTGTATAAGACAAAATATCAGTCAGATGCTGATCTAGGATCAGTTCAGTTTATTTAAAACTGATCCCAGATCAACTGTCTTTTTTGTTTTGCTCTGTGAAATTTTCTAAACAAGGCCTCCAACCGGTAAACTGACTTGGGGACTCGTGTCACCAAAAGGTGTTTAGCTGCAGTACTATTTTCATACTATATAATGTTTAAAAATCAAAAAAACATCTGAAACCCCAAACTAAAGGTTTGACAGGCACTATTATGATTTTATTTTTCTTTTTTTTTTTTCTTTTTTTTTGCTGTAAATTGGTATTTATGTCTGCAACACTTTATGAAGCAGTGTTGTACAGAGGGAAAATGTGTGCTTTGTTACTGGTTTTATTGTGATACTTTTATAATAAAACAATTCATTGTGTACGGCTGTTTTGCCTATCCATATTGCACACATATTCGTTCTCACTCCATAATTGTGTTGTCTTCTATAAAACCACCAGCAGATGGTGTCCAATTTTACCTTTTTAAACACATCCAATTGTTTGTATTTTCATATACATGTCATACCTTTTCATATTTATATTGTAGTCTTCAGTAGGCTAACAATCAAATACAATAGCATTTTTAAAAAATACCCTTTTTCATTACCTATTTTTATTTATCAACGTTTCAACTCATCTTCAACTTCAATTATTAACAGTTTAGTGAGATAAGTATAGTTACACATAAACAAATATTGCTCATATGTGTATATACATTCTATTGTCCATATTAGTGCCTGGTACTGGTTGACAATCAATGCACTATCCACCTTTTTTCTGATCATGAAATAAGTTTATGGGTGAGACTTCCGGTTCATTATCTGCTACAGGGAAATAAGGTGAAGAAAAACGTGTTCAAAATTAAGATAATACGTTAAAATAATATGGTAAGTCACACCAATTTGCAATATCAAGCAGCAAAACGAGCTGTTTGTACAGGTAGACACAAATGAGACCGGAAGCCACAACTATAAAATTTACAAATGGCCTCGACCACTCACGGGAAGAAAAAGATATTTTAAAAGTAGTTTGAAGTTAAAACATCTTAATGATGGATTTGTTTATTCCAAACACGTATGTTTTCACTTCGCATTATGTTAATCGTTGGACTGGAGTCGTGTGGATTACTTGTGGACTCGTTCTGAAGGCACCCATTTACTCGAGGACTCACTGGTGAGCAAGTGATGTAATGCTACATTTCTCCAAATATGAATGGAGGAACAAACTCATATGTATCTTGTATTGCCTGAGGGCCTTTAAGCAACATTCTTGGACCTGTACACTAATGTTTCAGCTATGTTCAAGGCGTGTCATCAACGTATCTACCAATTTGAGTGACATATACGAGGTATTTTTATCATCACAGGAAGCATACATTTTTTGGGGTCATACTAGTGGCGTCATAGTGAGCTGTGACCACCCAGTTACTGTGTAGGTGATTTAATCTGTCTGATAGTTTTTTTAGCTACACTCTGGGGGCAAATGTGACTCCAAAAGTGAGCTAAATATGACAAAACCTTCTTTAGGGGATGTCCTTAGAATCAAAGTAATGATTCATACTTTTTCTTCTTTTTTTTACTCTATGACATAAATATACTTCTAACTGTAAATGAGCAACCAGGAGGGCGTGGAACTCTCGCCCCTGCAGAACATCATAATGTCCTGCGAGCGTCGACGTCACAACGGAATTCCGCATTCTAAAAACAGCCTGTGGATCCTGCTTGGAGCTGTTGTGTGTGTGTGTGGCAAGCTGTTTTAACATTAGACCTACAATTAACTTAGATTACGTATACTATGACAGGTCGTTTTTGAACTTCTAGTAAGTAATCCAATAGGGACTAGTACATTTTAATGAATTTTCACTTTATCTTTATCTTTTTTTTGAATGCAATACTTTTGTAGATACTTGCATGTATTCCTTTGCTCATTAATTTACTAGTGGTTAAAGAACAGATCATATTAGTTTTTGAAAAATATAATTTTTTCAGTTTGTAACGTAGCTATGCTTTAATGTAAACAGTCTGCAAAGCTGTTAAACAAAAAGTGCATGATAAATAACATTAGATAAGATTTTGTCACTCAAAAGAAAGAGTCGACTTTGAACCACCGTAATGAGTCATATTTTTTAATCTTCTGCCTGTTTCCTATATATGTCGTTGTGTGAAAATGCTTGTCCATGAAAGATAAGCCAGTACCTTCTTTGGACCAACAAGAGAGAGAGAAATATCAACAAGTTTGCCAGGTTTTCACAACAAAACCCGCCCAATTGCTACTCAAAACTAGCCCAATAGCATTTTGAGGGGATTGGGAGGGTAAAATTAGGGATGGGCGATATATATCGGTCGATAAATTCATGCGCATCTCGTCAGTAAAGCCGGTTCTTTGATTAGCGGTAAATCTCCATCACCTGTGTTCAAATAGAGCCGTAGTTCACTGAAAAGCTACTCCAATGAATCACCCGCAAAACAGAACCAGATATTGTGTAGCTTGTCAGTGATCTACGGCTCTGTGAATAAACTGGCGCTCTATTTGAACACAGGTGATGGAGATTTACCGCTAATCAAAGAACCGGCTTTACTGACGAGATGCGCATAATATCGATCGATATATATATCGCCCATCCCTAGGTAAAATACTAATTTTTTGAGGGGTAAAATTAGCATTCCAGGCGCTAAATATTATGCTACTGGGGTCGTTTCAATCCACAGACATATTAGCTCAATTTCGCGGGAAAACCAGGGACTGTGCAACACTGAATTTAAAGTTTTTGTGGTAATATAACACAACAGACTTGGCCTGCTGACCAATCAGAGAAGAGTAGGCTTATGGAAGGGAGGGGTTTACATACCTTAGGCTCAGAACTGCTTCGAACAAATTGTTCAAAATCATTGCAAAATTATTCTAATATTAAAATAATTAATACGAAAATTACAATGTTTTCTGACCTTAGATGCATGTACCTGTTGTATTTTATTTGTATTTGTGGCGAAGATAAAAGATATATAACTATTGCCTTCTGACATGTACTTTGTGTTTTCCAACAACTAGAATACACAATAAATCACAGATAGAATTTCATGCCAAACATTTGCAAAATGTTTCTAAATCTAACCGTCAGTGGGGTGTAAACAGATCATATGAAAACGTGCAAGTGAGATTGTACATTTTCATATGAATTAGCCACCAGTTCATTAAAATGTGAAACAGTTATGAATTTCCATTAGAGTTGGTTCGGAGATACTGACTATCAACCTTATTTTTCAACAAGGAAGTAAGCCTATGGTTGAGACTAGCAGCTATAGGAAAATAATGAGAAGAATAACAATGTGCAGTAAACAGTAAAACCGTTTGCACTACAAACCAGTGTGCTCATAATTAGGATAATACATTAAAATAATATGGTAAGACACAGCAATTTGCAATACTGAGCAGCAAAACTAGCTGTTTTGTACAACTAAAAATAGCTGGATGCGAATTAGACCAAAAGCCAGATCCATAAAATTTACAAATGGCTGTGCCTACTCTTACTGGGAAAATAAAAGGGATAAGGTCTCCTATGTACAGGAACATTCTTGGTAAATAATTGAATAGATAAAAGTAACTACTGGAGTAAATAAGAGTATTTATTAAATATAGTGAATTTTAAAAGTAGTATCCCAATGAAATGCGTATTAAAACGGCTTGCCATAGGTGAGGCTCCTGCTGTGCAGCTCGTGTGTATGTGTGTTTCTGTCTCTGGCCGGAGCTCTACTACAGGCGGAAGTTGCAGGCACTTGTGTTGGTGAAAATCTCCAGTGGTGAGAAAGTGAAAAGCAGCGTAAATCATAAACAGCAGCCGTTTGTGACGATTTTAACAGCAGCGCATCATATATGTGGACGCGGCAGCTTTGTTTTCCCTTCCTGCATTAGCAGACTGCTGGTTTTCGTCGGTAAAGGCAGACTGGCATATTTATTGAGTTTGGTGTCTGGTTAGATGGTCAGATAGTAGAAGCTCTCACTGTAACTAACACAGGCGCTTTGATTGGAACGCTCAGACATTCTGTTACACTGGTACATTGTAGTCAAACGGCGCGTTTCCGACTTTACTTGATACGTTGTTGTAGCGTGAAAGAAGAAACATTCACTTTATTCAGTGATGACTCGACTTGGTTTAACATAACTGTTTAATCACATATGTGACTTCCACAATAACCAATCTAGTGGAGCCTTGTATCTTGGCGTTTTGCACTGGATTTGCATTGGAAGTGACAGAGATGGCAGACAGCGGTCGGGTGAAGCACGACAGCCCGAGTTCGAGCCCTGGACCCGGGAGGAAAAAGGCGCAGCAGTCGCCCGGTTCAAAGGCGCGGTACTCGGTCAACGCTCCCGGACACTGCTTTCGGAAAGTGACCCTGACCAAACCGACCTTCTGCCATCACTGCAGCGACTTCATATGGGGCATAGTCGGGTTTGTTTGTGAAGGTAAGATGGTTTATGGATACACTTAGTCGGCATGTTCCATTCAGCAAAGCAATGTCAACAAAGCGTCTTTGAATTCTCTTGCCACTGCAAAGGTGACATAGAAGCGCTTCTGAAGTGGCATAAGGTGTCTATACAGGCGGTTTAACGCTGCTCAGAGGTTACAAATGCATTTACACAGATCCAAATACAAGTCTATAATTTGTATTAAGGGCTGAGGTGGGTCAGAGCAGGCTTAATGTGCTCTTTACATATAATTTTGAGCAGGCAAAGCAGCCTTAACCCGGCTGTGTAAAGATGCCTTTGTGCAAAAGTACTGTGGTACAATGGTGATAATTAGAGGGCAATACTATAATAACTGGACGTATATCATTATGCTAGATGAGTGTTCTTATAAACAGCTCAAGCTTTAATGCATTTTGGGTCACTTAACCATTTCACTTAAAGTGAAAGTTTCTGATTTAGTTTCAAATGGAATTTTCGCATACCAGTTTGATTGACAGATTATGATCTGTTCATCTGTTACTCCAAAGGGAAGGAATGAAGAAGGTATTCTTAAAAAAAGATGGAGGATGTCCAGCATCTCTCTTTCTCTCCTCCACACCTCCCTCTCGACAGAATGATCGAATAGCTTGTCTACTAACTGGGGAAGACAGATTGATGCAGATCGATCCGACACACTCCTTCTGTTGGACAGGAATCTGTGATTGGCTGGACACTTTGATGAGCTCCATCTAATTGATGGAGGCCGGTGACAGTGTGAGAAGATCTGTACTGTTCTCACTTCTGTCAGTTAGATGTTTACCGTACATGTTTTTCTTTACAAAGCTGCTATTTGGGTAAGCAGGTTAAATTAGACTTTAATCTAAAGCAGTACTGAACAAACCTCAGTGATGCCTAGTGGCAATGGCTCATTGATTTCCTTTTGTGGGATTCAAGACTACAACCAACAGCCCAGATTACAATGAGTTCAGATGCAAAAGAACCATAGCTGTAGTCTATATGACTCTTCAAGTATATTCCAGCTTTTCAGAAGCTGTTGTGTAATAAGCAAATCAATATATGATCCCTTGTTCTTTGATAATCTTCCGCATCAGTGAGCTGTAAATGTCTGCAAACAAATTATTAAATCGCTGAATTGAACTTGACAGCTGTATTATGTCATTCAGTGAATGAATCATTTACTTCTTCTCTCATAAACTTTCATGAATGCAAGTTAGGGTGGATGCCACTGTCTTCAGTAAATAACCACTAAAATTTGCAACACATGACTTAGAAGACTTTTAATATAAAACATGAGTCATATGCACAGTTTTATGATGCTTTTGGGTCATTTATGAAGGTTTTTCCTATTGTAATGCATGGGGGAAAGCACCAGTTTATCTCCTTTAGTATTCAGTACTGGTTTAACAACCCTTGGCCTTGCAGAATCTGTGATAGAGTATCTTCTGTTAACAGTGTGAACTTATGAATTTATTGCCGTGCTGTTGAGCTGTAGGTTTTAAACTTTTTTTATGTGCTGGAAATGACTGCCAAAGAATGCCCTTCCATCTGATTTCTATATGCAAAACATGTTGTTTTCCTCATGCACTAAACTAGATAAACTAGATTTTGCCGGGTCTTGCCCTTTTAAAGCCTGTTGCTGTTTCTTAAGCTGATTTTTATCCACTGTGCTATGCTGTTCACTACAGGTTCTGTATGAATGATTCTGGTAGCGAGCAGCATTACTTTAGGGACAAGACAACTGGATTTATGTGGCCGTGAGATTGGTAGGGCTGGAACATAGATGTTGATTGACAATGTGGATGTTACCAGGCAGAGTTAGGCAGAAATGAGATGTTTCTGTTACGTAATGTGCTGCAGTGAAGTCGTGATTGACTCTTCCAGGTTGGCATGGCAACACGTAGTCCAATGGAGCAAGGCGGCAGGCTGGATGCTATAGCCAGACGGACAGAGAGAGAGAGCAGAACATAAACACACGCATGCTCTACACTGGCATTCGCATTGTGTTTATGGCATTCGTGAAGAGACTGGTGACATGCCAGACTCAGACTAATGAATTTATGCATTTATTAAATTGTATTTGTTTCTGTTGCGTTTAAATGCAGTGTATGACTATAGCACATAGTTACGGTCGACTGATAGAATGTAGATTAGGGCTGTCGCGGTATCACGATTATCATGGTCTCATTTATTAAGCTTCTTTTTTTGACCAATGAATCATACCACTGCATACAAAAGGAACAGTTACGCTAAATTTAAAATGCTAAATTTATGAGAAAAAATACATATTTTATAGCGTTGATCAATTGTTTGAAAAAACTTCCTTCATGTATTTGATAATATTCTATACAGCAAAGGCTATTTCTATTAGCATTGTAATATAAATATACATTATCCATATTAAAATATCTGAGATGGCTTGAAGAACACAGATAAACCGTATACTGTTATTATCATATACTGATTCTTATCATGTACTTTTTATTTTCAAATATTGCCAATACTGGTATACTGTAAAACCTCTTAATTAACACGAGAATGATATTTCATTATTTAAATAATAATCACTATTTTAAACATTTTAAAATTAAGACTTTTTTTTTTTGTTTTGTTTAAGGAAAAATAAATTCACATAAAAACTTGAAAATATGTGCATTATAGTACACTGATGCACATAAATGGAAATTCTGGTTTGAATTTTGGAATAATTGACCATTCTATAATCTAGAAATGCTATGTAAAAGAATAATGATAATTTAAGTCTTTGCACTAACTTTTTTTTAATAGTTGTGGCTTTACAATAGGCTCTAACAATTTTTAAAATATTGTTTTAATCATTTACAGCTGTAGAGAAAAAAAGTGTTTCATTAAAATAGCATTATTTATATTTACACTACTAGTCAAAAGTTTTTAATGTTTTTTTAACAAGTCTCATCTGCTCATCAAGCCTGCGTTTATTTGATCCAAAGTACAGCAAAAAACAGCAACATTGTTGCTGAACAGAAAAACAGAAATGTTTTTACTATTTAAAATATTTTTTTTTGTATTTGAATATATTTTAAAATGTAATTTAATACTGTGATTTCAATGCTGAATTTTTAGCATCATTACTCCAGTCTTCAGTGTCACATGATCCTTAAAAAAATCAATTTAGAAATGTATATTTTTTTCAGGTTTATTTGATGACTATAAAGCTGAAATAGAAATCTTTTGTAACATTTTAAATGTCTTTATCATCACTTTTAATCAATTTGAAGCATCCTTGCTAAATATAAGTATTAATATTTATACTTTTTTTTTTTCCAAAAGAAAAAAAATATATACTGACTCCAAGCTTTGAATGATAAAGTGTATAATATTACAAAAGCTTTTCATTTCAGATAAAAGCTGATCTTCGTTTTTTCTAGAATCCTGAAAAAAAACTTAAAAATCAAAAGGTTTTAATGTTGATAATAATAATAAAAAAACCTCTTTCTTGAACAGCAAATCAGCATATTAGAATGATTTCTGAAGGATCATGTGATACTGATGATTGGAGTAATGATGCTTTGTAAAATGTAGCTTTGATCACAGGAATAAATTACATTTTAAAATGTATTCAAATAGAAAATGGTTATTTTAAATAGTAAAAATATTTCAGAATTTTTATTTTAGTTTTTGCAGTACTTTGGATCAAATAAACTCAGACTTGGTGAGCAGAAGAGACTTCTTAAAAAAACTTCTTAATTTATACAAACTAAATTAATTTATATCGGTAAAATAAGGTAGGTAATTTGGCAAAAATATCATATCACGATTTTTTTTTTTTTTTTTTCCCAAAATTATCACGATCCCTAACCCTAACCGATTCACGATTTTATCACTATTCTTTGTCATGTTGGTTTTACTACCAAAACCAAAGCCTTACAAGGTAACAAAATAAAAATAAAAAGAATGGCAGATGTTTAGGCCAAAGTGGGCAAAAAAAAAAACTTTTGTCATTATTTTATATTTAAATATAATTTATATATAAAACAAACAGTGCTTTAATTTTCAGGTGAATTAAAGCTGAATTAACAAAGATATAAAAATAAAACACTATAAATTATACATTATATAAATTATAAAATATACTCAGTCATGAGTGATTTGTGTGTAGGTGTGTGTAGGTGTGTGTAGGTGTGTGTAGGTGTGTGTGTGTGTGTGTGTGTGTGTGTGTGTGTGTGTGTGTGTTTTTGCCTTATTAGCCTACCATCACCAAAAAATTGATTGATTTTTATTTTTTTTATATATATATATTTATATGTCTTTATATAAAACCTTTTTTTATTATTATTATTTCTAGAATGTGGGTAACCAAACAGTTGCTGGTCCCCAGTTACTTCCATAGTATTTTATTTATTTATCAAAGTCTGTGGGGACCTGCTACTGTTATCCACATTCCTCAAAATATCTTCTTTTGTGTTCAGCAGAAGAAAAAAATTTATAGAGGTTTGGGACAACATGTGAGTGAATAATTTTTAGGGTGAACTGTCCCTTTAATGAAAATTGGCAGTTCGGCAGCATGTTTAGTTCTGTCGCTTTAAGAGCTGCACGCATCTAATATACAAACACGCATCCGTTTTTCTCTCAACTGATTACTTTCACTTAAAACATAACCAACTGTTTATATCCTTGTGAGTTTTCGACATAATTAGCGATCAGATGCGAAAGATGGCTTAAAGCCGGGCTCACACTGTGTGATTTTTAATAGTCCTTTACGATTGTTGCTTGTCAGACTGTACGAACATGATGATCATGTCACACTGTGGGATCTCAGTGTCATTAATGTCAGACTGTACGACAGTCAAGACGCGTTCAAAACGGGTGCGCGCAAGAAAACCTGTCCGGAGTTTTACCGTACATGTTCAATGACTATTCATTTCAATGGCTTGGGTGGCGCGAGGACGGTTTGTTGCTGCGTCGTCCAAGGTACACGCGCAGTGGAGCGCGCAAGCCGCGCTCAAAGTTCAAAATAGTTTAACTTTTGCCGCTGCGCTATGAAGGGCAGCGCTGAACCCCGCGGCCAGCGGAGTGCTTTCCGCGTTCGCTGTGAAAGACGCTTTAAACGCAGGGCTTAAATGTTGGCTATCATTAAGTTTATGAATAGCATAAGCAGCACTACAAACACGCAAATGGAAACAGCGGCGCAACCGGTGTTTATTTTAGCAAATGCAGCATATCATATGATTTCGGTGCACGGCTGATGGGAGTTTATGCGGTTAGAAGAAATCTCTAGCAATAATTCTAATCATGGCTTGTCTTGAAAAACTGAGATCGTTTGACGTTCCTCGTAGGAGGAGTCACACTGCAGGATTGTGCGCCAAATCTTCTGACACTGCCAGAATTTCGTCGGAGGTAAAATTTGATCGCAACGGCCATTAATCGGCTGTCGGTGAACATGTCAAACCAGCGATCAAAGACTACAGATTTTAGCCTAGGATTATAGGAATCTTTTAGGATTTTTTTAAATCCTGGCCAAATCGTGGCCAAAATCGCACAGTGTGAGCCAGGCGTCTAGTAATCAGGCGCTGTTTGGCGAGCTTCAGGTGTACACGCTCATGAAGCGCATGCTATAACAGCGCGCAGACAAAACAACGTTATTTAACCCACAAGGCTAAAACACTTGCAAATAAGTGCAGTGTCCCGTGAGTGAATGTATGTTGTATTGTACAGTATATTAAGACGGAGGCACGCTGTAGAAGGATACTACGAAATTTTTTCAAAAGCAAGTCGTGGAGACATTTTAATCGTCCACGATCAGAAATCGTCATATCATCCCCTAGGTAGACATGACTCGGTATTCTTTGCAGAATACTGTTGGCATTGAAATTTTGGTCACTGAAATAAATTTAGAGAATTTAGAAAAAGTAATTCAAATTACAAAATGGCAATGTATACTGTAAAAGTAGCTATATATTTTTCCCCTTCAAAATGTTCTCTTTCATTTTCTGTGGTCAAAATGTCTGTGCATCCCTAGCATTGTCCACTGACTTTCTATAGGTTTTGGAATTGACATGGGGTGAAAGCCTAGTCTAGTGGCTTGCCTGGCTTTCTGTCACTAGTGTATTGCATGTTAGACTTCACAAAAATGTTGCTAAAACAGTTTAATGGGTTCATGTGACAGAGGTTTGTGTTGATAATGAATGTGTAAACAAAACAGCCTTTATGCTTTCCTTAGCAGCGTGTGCTTGTAATTTCGAACTGTTTCTTATTTCACAAGAGTGGTGGGCTTTACAGTGTGCGTGAGAATGTGTCTGTGGTATCGTAAACTTTAGAATGTTTTCCTTGCTCTTGTGGTTGTGATAGTGAGAGGAGCTCAGCCTGACCAGCGAGATCACTTCCTGTCTCTGGTAAGCATGAAACCAACAAATGCATCAGTGAGGTTCAGTCTGTACTGAGGGCCAAAGTGGGCGTAAATAGGGCACACAGCTATCCAGCGGTCACGACCATGGAGACAGCTGATCACTGCTGTTGTTTGGTTCAAATTTGGTGCAAATTGTTCTCTTGAGCAATAACTGCTGCTTTGATGTTTGAAAAAGTTCATATTGTTGGTGTTATAAAAGATTGATTTATTTATAAAGTGACCTCAGTTCTAAACTGTGAATATGGTACACTGCTGAGAAAGAATGCCAAGGTTTATTTTTGCTAAAGCTGCTATACCTATATATCTTGGTAACATAATGCACCATGATTCTGTGGTCTACACTAAATCTCTCTTTTTTTCCCCTGCAGTGTGTAACTTCATGTCACATGAGAAGTGTTTGAAGCACGTCAGGTCTGTGTGTTCCTGTATGACTCCCACACAAATTCGGGTGAGTGAAACATACCACATATGACAGGGCAGACAGACATCATTAGCTTTATGGGTAAATCTCATGAAACCTGTAAAAAGACATAATGTGGTCATATTTTATGCCAAAAAAGTTTTTTTCTTCTTTCTTTCTTTTTTTTCTGCATGTTGTGATATTTGTGGCACATTTGACATTTTTTCTTACATTGTCATTTTGCAGACGTATTTAACCAAGGTGATTAATAAATGAGGATAATGGAAGAAAAATCAATAAAAAATGAAAAATTTAAAAATTCTCATGATTGTAATTGAGTGGTTTTACTGAATATGACCAAATAAAAAGCAGCAATATAATATAATAAAATGTAATATATTTTTTGCAGTACAGTAATGGGACAAAATTGGATGCTTTTTATTGTCTTTTTCAATAAAAACTAACTAAATAAATAAATTCTTAAGAATTATTCTTAAAGTCAGTCATCTGGATGCAAAATGGTTTTAAAAAATGTGCTTAATTTTCTTTATAGAAAATATATATTCTTTTGTCAAATGTTGCATGTCTTGTTGTAGTGAATTTTTACTGAAAAATACGAAATTAAAAGATATAATACAATGCAATATAATATAATGTAATATGAAATAATATAATATTTATTTTTTCAATCAAAAATTCTCATTTGATTATCATGATTGTAATCGAGTGTTTTTCCTGAAAAATACAAAATGAAAAGCTATAATACAATATAATATAATATATAATATAATATAATATAATATAATGTAATATAAATAATACTTTTTTAATAAAAAAAAATCTCATTAAATTCTAATGATTGTAATCGAGTGTTTTTACAGAAAAATACAAAATTAAAAGCTATAATACAATGTAATATAATAACAATAATAAAATTATAATACAAAATATTATTATTATTATTATTATTATATGTAATGTAGTATAAAATAATATAGTATAATATTTATTTTTTAATTTAAAAAGTCTCATTAGATTCTAATGATTGTAATCGAGTTTTTTTACAGAAAAATGCAAAATTAAAAGCTATAATACAATGTAATAAAATAATAATAATAACAATAATAAAATTATAATAAAAATTATTATTATTATTATTATATGTAATGTAGTATAAAATAATATAGTATAATATTTATTTTTTAATTTAAAAAGTCTCATTAGATTCTAATGATTGTAATCGAGTGTTTTTACAGAAAAATACAAAATTAAAAGATATAATATAACGTAATAAATATCATGTAATATAATTAATATTTTTTTAATAAAAAAATCTCATTAGATTCTCATGATTGTAATTTAGTGGTTTTACTGAATAAGACCAAATAAAAAGCAGCAGTATAATATAATGTAATATATTTTTTTGCAGAACAGTAATGGGACAAAGTTTGGGTGCTTTTTATTTAGTCTTTTTTCAATAAAAACTAAAAAAAATGTGCTTCATTTTCTTTGTACAAAATCGTTATATTTCATTTGTACAAAATATATTTTCTTTTTTTGTGAATGTGACTTGGACATGATCTTATGATATTGGATATTAAACATATAAGGCAAGACCAGATTGATTTTACTAACACAGTATTATTGAGGCATCACAACACTGGATGGATGCTCTGATGAAAGAGGACACAAAGCTTTAAACAATTATGCTGT
Organism: Cirrhinus molitorella; assembly: GCA_033026305.1. Taxonomy (NCBI): domain Eukaryota; kingdom Metazoa; phylum Chordata; class Actinopteri; order Cypriniformes; family Cyprinidae; genus Cirrhinus; species Cirrhinus molitorella. Next base: position 17,003,534 of record CM065129.1, read on the forward strand.
TAATGAAGAACGATCAAGCTGTATTGCAGGGTGTGATTGTGCAAGAAAGATCCTAATTAGCAGTTGATGCTTTACCTGTCTTATCCGTGGCTTTGCATGACAAACAGGAAGTGCATTACGCCCTGAATCTACATTGAATAATTTAGTCCTCACATACTGACTGGAGCCGTTTTGCTCAGTGACACAGCAGTCAGTGTAGCCCTTTGTCCGGCCTTCATAATGAATTACTGATGACTTCCTGCCGTGTTATGGTCTTTCATGAAGGCCAAGTGTCAGCCAGCCTTTGTGCCTTTGATAGCAGCTCATCTAGCAATCTAGAGCTTTAGTATAACAGCCTACACCGGAAGTTTTTTCTCCCTGTGTACTCACTACTGATTACAAACTCAGTCTATAGTTGGTAAACCCATTGTACTGATGTAATACTGTCCCACATGTACAAATCTTGTCCCGATCCCTGTGAATTTCTTGAATAGTTAGTCACATTATTAGGGATGTAACGATAACCGGTTTGACGATAAATCATGATAAAATTCTCCACGGTTAGTATTACCGTTTCATCTTTAAATTATCATTAAAACCGTATTTGATTACCACGATTTGAACAACTTATGATAAATATATTCTGTCCAGTGTAAAGCAGAGTTTAAATAACAGTCTCATGTGCGCAGAGCACGCAGAGTAGTTTCGTTTTGAATGAAATCATGACGGAAAGATTGGAGGTTTTAAAAGGGTGCTGAGGGAATATACAAATGAATATAGAAGTGAATGAATTATATGAATATACCTTTAATGGTTCTGACTGTCTTCAGAAAAGATTCGATGGCATTGTGTTTTGATCTTCATTCCATGTAATGCCTAATCAAGTTGTGTTCTTAATCGCAATGCTTTGTCCACGGAGTTTACAGAAACAGTTGTAACTTTGCTGTTCCACAAGTGCCGCCTAGTGGCAGAGAGTGGATTTACATTGACTTACAATTATGTTCAGCCTGTTTGTAGTTTGTCTAGCTAAAACGGACCAAATTTTCATGCATTGCTGTCATTTGACCTTTTGACTAAAAACAAGGATTCTACAAATTTAAACAATTCACATAATAGGCTACATCTAGAATTATTTTGATAAAACACATATAACCATTTATTGATTTGACAACCATTTTCTTTATTTAAAGGATAAAATGTGAAGTTTACCATTTTATAAAACTTTTTCAAAGCTTTATTTGAACATTTCAAACATGTTATTAGATAAGTGTTGAAGAGAACTGTTGTCAGTCATGTTATAATATAAAATCTTATTGGTAATGTTATTGTTTTAGAGTTTGTGCAAACAGAAGTCATTTTACATGTTGTTTGTTGATTTTAAATATAAAACTTGGTGAAACAATTTGTGTAAGTACTTTTTAAACATTTCCAGCACATTTTAACAATACCGTGATAATATTGATAACCGTGATCATTTTTGTCACTATAATCGTGATAAGAAAATTTCATACCGTTACATCCCTAGTCACATTTGATGAACGCAATGCAGAGCCAGGGGTGAAAACTTTTTGCATTTGAAGGTCATGGTAAATTTAACTTATTTTGTCTTCTGGAAAACATCTAAGTATCTTCTGTAGCTTCTGAAGGGCAGTACTAAATGAAAAAAATATGATATTTAGGCAAAATAAGAAAAATGTACACATCTTCATTCTGTTCAAAAGTTTACACCCCTTAATGCACTGTTTTTCCTTCTGAAGCATCAGTGAGTGTTTAAACCTTCTGTAATAGTTGCATATGAGTTCCTCAGTTGTTCTCAGTGTAAAAAGATGGATCTTAAAATCATACATTCATTGTTGGAAAGGGTTCAAATACACAAAAATGCTGAAAAACAAAGATTTTGTGGGACCTGAAGCATTTTTTTCTGAAGAACGGTGGGCCGTTTAACTGTTCAGGACAAACAAAGGGCAGTTTTGACATGGACAGTTTTTACTTGGATAATTTAGTTAGATGATTGATTGATTAATTAGGTTAAATAATTAGATTAAAATCCAGAATTAATATTTATGTATGTATTTATTTGCCATTTTAAATTGTAAGTAATTGTGATAAGTGGGATTTATCAGGGGGTTTTATTTCATAGAAATGACTGTAAACTTGATTGTATCAGTCAGATGTACAAAAATGCTTTGGCTTGAAGAAAAACTGCTATGTATATATATAACAGGATGTACATTTTGTCTGAAAAAATTAACAGTTCTTGCTGGTTAACAGCATGTGATAAAGAAACCGCATGAGATGCTTGCTGCTTGGAAACTGCATCCTCTGAATGTGCTGATGCCACATGTGTCAGAGCTGAGTTCACAGCAAGAAAAACCTGCTCTAGCCAAATGGCAAAAAGGTGACACAGACCGGCCAATCGCATCAGAGCAGCCGCGGGGCATGACAGGAGGCCGAGTCAAGCACCATGCCACAGCAAAACTTAATTTAGACCGAGAGATAATGAGGTGGAACAGAAACCACTGGTCTAAATGAAAGACGGGCCCTCAGAGACTCTTCTGGAAGTTTGCCTTCATACATAATGCATGCAGAGACGAGAAGAAAGTGAATGCAGTGGTTTAATCCTCTTTTTCTAGTTACTTTGGCTGTAACACTGATGTGTTCAGTTTGAAAAGGAAATGGATGTGACTGTTTTTGTACTGGCTGAAGACTTTTCTCAGCTTTGTGTGTGTGTTTGTGTGTGTGGGTGGGTGGGTGGGTGGGTGGTGTAGGAGTAAGTCAGTCTCCGAGCCAACTGCTCCATTAACCTTTACTTAACAACCTTGCTGAACCGCATCTGAGAAAATACGAACACAATAGTTGCAGCCATCTGACACTGTTATTACTATAAACTTTTTTTGAAGTTACTAGTAAAGTAACACATTACTTTTTAATTACTTAAAAGTAGTGGTGTCAAAATTAGCGCGTTAACGCAGGCAATTATTTTTTTCATTATAACGCGTTAAAAATATTTAATGCAATTAACGCATGGGCGGGGCTAGGCACTCACAACTTCTAAAGAATTGCATTTATTTAGATGCGCAGAGCGTCTTTACGAGCACATCAAACGGGAGACTTTTCAGACGCGCGCCAACTTTACTTCAGCACCAGAGGCAGTCAAACGAGCGCGGAAACGGTATCGGTGACAAGGAGCTTCAGTAGAACATCAGTGATCTGCGGTCAGATGAGATCTTGTCAGGCCATATGTCAGTAAAAACTAATTTACCTGTCCTGTCAGCCTTTATACTGTGATCGTAGCACATGCTGCATGCACAAATGTGCTGGCGTGCGCTGTATTAGGCCTATATTAAAGCGCTGTATCACATTCAAACCCAAATGAAACTGCGAGTATGCAATGTCGTAGTTATATTGTGTCGTCTGTTAAGACATGAAATTACAAAAAAGGCAATTGCCTTAACTGTGCTTGTAAGTATTTATTATTTATAGGTCAGCAGCGGCAGCTTTTAAAGTAACTGCAGTCAAAATATTTGAATAACCAGCTGCTGTGATGTCTGTTAATCAAAGAACAAAATTAAAAGAGGAAATTAATAACTTCTATATCTTTATAAAGCTTTATCTTTATAATTAATTTTTTTATTTATTTTAGTGTTTGATGACTTTAGGCTATATTTTCTTTGTTTTAAGTTTACTTAAATTAGAAGTTGTTTTTTTAAAGTCTAATAAATGTTAAAGTGAGCATTATGGCATTAAACAAATATTATAAATGTATACGTTCTTTATGTTGTATCTACATTAATTTGAATCTTGAATGTGAAATTATTGCAATATAAAAGTATAATTAAAAACTTTAATGTCAGGTTGGATTAATCATGATTAATTTCAGGAAAAATGTGCGATTAATTAGTTAATTTATTTTGATTGATTGAAACCACTACTTAAAAGTAACCTTTGATTTACTTTTTCAAATATGTAATGCCAGTTACTTTGTTTTCCCATTTATTGACTGACAGTGTTACTATATGATGTTACTATAGTTCAGTTGTGAACATGCATTAATTCATCTCACTCGCAAAGAAACTGATTCAGTATTCATCAAAATGCATTAAAACAGTGAAACGCAAATTTGGAATAAACCTCCAATAGTTATATATTAAATAACACAAATATCCTTCATGTATTTAATCCCATTTTATTAACAAATGTCTTTGCTGTTGACCATTGATCCAGTTTAACCATGATAAGCAAAAATTACTTTAGATAAACTAGCATTTATACTTCAGTGTTTTTTTTTGTTTTTTTTTTTATTGGTAAAGAGTGTTGAACTTCTTTTCCTGCCTTCTACTGTACAGACGTGAACTTCCTTTTCCTTCAGCCTGATGCTTATTTATTTCACTTTTTGGTGTGAAAAGGCTTTTACATTTGCTAAAAATATAATTTCATATTGTAAATGAACAAGCAAGCCCTGCCCAGATTTAAAAAGTAACACAACACAGACACAGTAATTAGTTACTTTTTTTAGGAAGGAAAACAATATTGTAATGCATTACTTGTAAAAGTAACTTTCCCCAACACTACTTAGTATAGTATATTTGATATTTTTATTAGGTCTTTTTTCAATGTTGAGATTTTATTTCTTTTTAATTTATTATTAAACTCATGAGAAAACTGAAATTTATGAATTTCCAATTTACTGTAAAATGTTTTGAGTTTAAGTTTTTCTTTTAATATTTTATTTTATTTCAGTTAATAGTTTTTTTTTGTTTTAGTTGGCAGCAATAATCACTGCAAGGGACATTTACTGGAGACAATTTCAAGCGCTGCATAATATCATTGCGCCTGCTGCACCCATGGTACAGCAGCAAAGTTCCTTTATTATTACGCCAGAATAAGAGTATAGTTCCTATCCGTATCAGCCTAGAAAATCACAACTTTTTATTTTCTTTCGGTCTTAGTATGCAATGTAACTGCAGAAGTGTCAAGTTTTAAATGGGAAAAATATCAAAACTCTTTGGTCATTTTTGAGTGAGATGCCAACGGTCTAATCTGATTCAATGATTTATGCTAAACTATGCTAAAAGTGCTAACGGCAGACCCGGAGATCGGCTGAATGAATTTGAAAACGGTAAAACTCATCTGTTTAACTCCTAGGGGAGTTGGAAAAATGTGCATATTTTCAAAAAAATGGAGTGTTCCTTTAAAATAATTGCAAATAAAGTTTGTTGAATCACAAATCTTAATCTATAATAGGATTCGATCGATTATGTGGGCCAATATTAAGCATTTTTATGGTTAGCGGCATCTGTCATTTTCAAACCAATTTGCCTATAAAAGCATTTAAAGAAGGTTTTTGTCAGAGCCCTTATTATTCTTAATTTTGACTAATTAGGATTTTTACACCAGACATACACTACCAGTCAAAAGTGTAGACACACCCTCTCATTTGATGGTTTTTAAAGAAGTTTCTTGTGATTATCAAGGCTGTTTTCACTTGATCAAAAATACAGAAAAAAATAATATTGTGAAATATTATTACGATGTAAATCAATGTTTTTCTATATTAATATACATTAAAATTTAATTAATATCTGTAATTAAAGTTGAATTTCCAGAATCATTACTCCAGTCTTCAGTGCCACAAGATCCTTCAAAAATCATTCTAATATGCTGATTTATTATCAGTGCTGGAAACAGTTGCGCTACTTAATATTTTTTTTGGAACCTGTGATACTTTTTTCTGGATTTTTTTGATCAATAAAAGATTAAAGAAGAACAGAATTTATTTAAAATAGAAAGGTTTTCTAACAATATACACTACTGTTCAAAAGTTTGGCGTCAGTACATTTTTATTCTTTCTTTTTTTGAAAGAAATTAATAATTTTATTCACCAAGGATGTGTTAAATTAATAAAAAGTGATAGCATAAAATTGATAATTTGATAATTGATAATTCAAATAAATCAGCATATTAGAATGATTTCTAAAGGATCACGTGACACTTAAGACTGGAGTAACAGCTGATGAAAATTCAGCTTTGCATCACAGGAATAAATATTGTAAAGTATATTAAAATAAAAACCATTATTTTATATTGTAATAACATTTTGCAGTATTAGTTTTCTTTTCTGTATTTTTGATCAAATAAATGCAGCCTTGATGAGCATATGAGATTTCTTTAAAAACATTAAATGAGAGGGTGTGTCCAAACTTTTGACTGGTAGTGTTTATATGAGTTCAAAATATTGGTTGTTACTATATCTGTAATAATCAGTATCAGCAATCTATAATATGAATTTTAATCACAATAACAAAAAATAGTGAAAGCTTTATGTTACATATAAAGCTAGCAAAACTGAGCATTAATTTTTCCATCCGTTTTTTCAAAAACATTTCAGTTTTAGTAGAGTACCTCAGCAGTAGCCATTTACAGGAGCCAATCACCTTTATGATCAGAGAGATGGCGGTTAATGACAGGAAACAAGGTCACGTCCGGTAGGATGCTCTGCAGCCTTCTGTAGTGACTCCCCTGGGAGGCCAAGAGTCAGTGAGGATGTGTCCACAGCAGGAGGGAGAGGTGGGCCGCAGCTCAAGGACACATGCTGTAGGGTGTGTGTTTGTTTGAGGCCTCATCATCAAAGATTTACAGAACCTCACCATATTTTCCTCCGTATTATGTGGAATTATATTTTTGTCCCTAGGGTTTAGGTATTTTCTGTGCAGTGGCTGTATTTTGGCTCGTGACATTTCTCAGCATTATGAATATGTAGGCGGTCCAGGCTTCTTAACAGCTGTTTCGTGTCTGTGAGCTCACAGACATCAGCGAGTTCGATTTCTGGCTCCCTCACAAGTGTCTAAATAGCCTGATTTGCTTGAGCAAATGTCAAGCTATTTCTCTTTGTGTGCCCAAGCCATATATCCAAATATTGAGTAAAGCACCTAATCTGTCCTTTCGTACACTGCGCTGTGTGCTGTCGTGAGAACGTCTGTCCCTAAATGTCACTTCAGTTTTTTCGCTGACGTTGAGAGGTCTGCCTAGCAGCACAAAAACTGAGTTAATGTCCCCTGCCTTTTTGCAGTACTAGCATGTTCACTGTCAAAGAAAATATGCAAAAAAAGGTACTTTTAGTGGTACAACAGCCATCCTTGCCATCCAAAATGTTCATGTCTTTTCTTTTTCAGTCAACTTTTTTGTTGAGGAAAACATTTCAGGATTTTGCTATATATCTCCTTTTTCTCCTCTTCAAAATCTTGAGACATCCTTGTATTACCTTTTTTTTGACTTTCTTTGCACAGTCGCTTTTGTAAACACTGGGTCGGTACTTCCGCCTACATTATGCGTGACCTTTCCTTCATGTTTATGTAATGCGTGAGGTCGATCTAGTGCAAGACCATTTGTGGTTAAAAAGTATATAAATGTGTATTTCTTTTAGAAAATGTCCAATCATTTTGCTAGATAAAACCCTTATTCCTCTGCTGGGATTGTGTAGAGCCCTTTGAAGTAAGGATGCCCCGAGGGTCATCAACCGAATAAGGGAAAAGACCAAATAAACTATACCAAACAATAATGTGATGCGATCAAATAGAGGTGCGCACTAATGTAGCAAACATGTCTATAGTGTGGAAGCATTTAATACTGTCAGAGAAACACGCAAACATCATTATAAGCACCAAAAGCGAAAGACTGTTTAACACTTTAACATTGCATGTCTTCAATGAGAAGAGGAACAGGTGGTTGTTGCTGGTTGCTGTATGATGACTGACATCGCAAAATGTCCCTAAACCATTAGTAAATAAACTACAGAATGTTATTTTTTCTAATACACACACAAATTGTATGTATTCTGACAGGGCTGCATGAGCTCGTTAGCCAAGGTTTAAAATTCAAAGCACAAGGAAAATCTGCGCTGAAACAGCTTAAAGGGATACTCCACCCCAAAATGAAAATTTTGTCATTAATGACTTACCCCCATGTCGTTCCAAACCTGTAAAAAGTTTGATCGTCTTTGTAACACAATTTAGGATATTTTGGATGAAAACACATAGAGGTGACACAGAGGAGACGAATTGTTGACTAAAATTGTTATATTTTTTTTCTTTGCATACAAAAGTATTCTCGTAGCTTTGTAAAATTATGGTTGAACCACTCATGGCAGATGGACTATTTTGACAACGTCTTTCATATGTTTCTGGGCCTTGACAGTGTTGTTTACTAGGCAGTCAATGGGACAGCCACAAAGCTACTGGTTTTCATCCAAAATATCCTAAATTGTGTTACGAAGGCGATTAAACCTTTGAAACGACATGGGGGTAAATGATTAATGACAAAATTTTCATTTTGGGGTGGAGTATCCCTTTAATGAGAGAATAGTTCATAAATCTGCTCCTGTCAACAAAAAGAAGTACCAATGTCTTTTGCGGATTTCCGCCAAAATAAAAGTCAACATTCATAAATGTTAGTACTGTAATTTTCCTGTTTTTCTGTAGAATAAAATAAAAAAGTAAGACAAAAATAATAATAACAATAATTACAACAGCTCTATTAATACACGTATAACTTACACATAGTGTTCAATTTGGGATCTGTAATATTTTCTAATGTTTAAAAGAAGTCTCTTCTGCTCAGCAAGGCTGCGTTCATTTGTACTTGTATGTATTAAAAAAACAAACAAAAACACATGCCTGATTCAAGAAGGGGGTTTTAAAAATGGCCAAAGAATATTATTTTACTAACTTATTTATTTTAAGTTAAATTGTGCTTTGTTGGTAGGCTATAATGTCTACTAGAATGTAAAACATATTCAGTGTTAAGTAAATATATTTAAATTGTGGTTTTGTAATAAAAAAAATTTTCTTTAAAAAGCAAGTCAAAACTTTAAAAAGCACATTTTGGCTTTTTAATTTTATGTAATAGTGAAAAAAAACTGGCAAAATACATACTGTATTCAGTAATCGGCCTTCGGCCCAGTGTTTCATTTTGTTCGGCTTCGGCCAAGAATTTTCATTTTGGTCCATCCCTACTTTGAAGTTGTATTAAAACTGACATTTAGACCTTCAACCCGTTGATCCCCATTGAAGTCCGCTATATGGAGAAAAATCCTGGAATGTTTTCATCATAAACCTTAATTTCTTTTCGTCTGAAGAAAGACATGAACATCTTGGATGGCATCGGGGTTAGTACATCAGAATAGTGAACTGATCTTTTAAATCAAATGTATATATATTTTTCTTACAATTTTACTCTTATAACTGTATTTTCAATTAAAGAAATGCAGCCTAGGTGACCATGAGAGAGATGACTTTTGAAAACATGCTTCGTTTCGCAGTGTTTCTTTATAGTGTTCCCTGGAGAAACTGGGATGAGGAAAAAATGACACACTTCACCTTTAAGAATGCTTAATGGAAATGTTCTGGAGCATGCGTATCCTAAAGGGAGTTTTCCGCCAATTAAAGGGAGTTTTTCCTGTGTGGGAGAAATATAAGAATGTTTTTTTTAAAGCATGGTGAATGCAGATCAGCTCTAGAGCATGTCTCACTGATCCAGAAGGCCTTGGATGATTGGTTTGGTAACAGAACACCCCTCTAACCACTAATTTACTAGCCCACCAAAGTGAAGAGAGAATTATTTACCAACCTGCACATCAAGCAGCCAAAGACCTAAGGATATTTATCCAGAAGAATCACAGTGCTGCCCGTCACGAGTGAGGAAATTGGAAGCAGAGGGCAGAAAGGCTGACTTTTCCTCCTGTTTCTGTGCTGTCACAATCTGCTGTGTGATTCAGAATGTGTTCCCGTGAAATCAGTCGTTACAGATGGGCACACGCAACAAGACAGGCCGGCTGGGATTTGTCACTGCATCTCTTCGCTATATCAGAACATTTCGCTCTGGCAGTTTGAAAGCTCCAGCCAGGCTTACATTAAAGTTGTATCCTGGATGTTATTTAGCTGGAATATCTTTACATACACTACCAGTCAAAATATTTTTATTATTATTTTTTTTTTTAAAGAAGTAATAATTTATTCCTGTGATTTCAAAGCTAAATTTTTAGCTTCATTACTCCAGTCACATGATCCTTCAGTAATCATTCTAATATTCTGATTTGCTGCTCAAAAAACATTTATTATTATGTTGAACATAATAACAGTGGAGTAGATTTTTTTTTTTTTTTCAGGTTTCTTTGAATAGAAAGTTCGGAAGAACAGTATTTATCTGAAACAGAAACCTTTTGTAACATTATAAATGTCTTTATCGTCACTTTTGATCAATTTAAAGCATCCTTGTTAAATAAAAGTATTAATTTCCTTTTCTATTAATTTCTTTCCTCCCAAAAAATCAAAATAAAAACATACTGACTTCAAACCTTTGAATGTTATAGTGTGTAATGTTAGAAAAGCTTTTTATTTCAGATAAATGCTGATCTTTGGACTTTTCTATTCATCAAAGAATCCTACAAAATGTTTTAAATAATGATAATAATAGTAATAATAATGAATGTTTCTTGGAGAGCAAATCAGTATATTAGAATGATTTCTGAAGGCACTAAAGACTGGAGTAATTGAAGATCACAGGAATAAATTACATTTTAAAATGTATTCAAATAGAAAGCAGTTATTTTTAATAGTACAAATATTTTACAATTTGTCTGTTTTTGCTGTACTTTGGATCAAATAAATGCAGGCTTGATGTGAGCTGAAGAGAAGTCTTTAAAAAACATAAAAAAACAAACAAACAAAAAAACTTTTGACTGGTAGTGTACCTTGTGATTCAATTTGATTCATTTCAGTCAGTCACAATCCAAATCAAAATGACTCTCAATGCATCTGATTTCATATTTTCAGTGTAAATGCTGCTGCAGACACATACCATTTTGTTATGTGTGCTTTTTCTTTAAACAGAATTCTTAATTTATTTAAAAATCAAATCCAATTTTGTGGATCAATCCAGAATCATTTGAAAATTAAAAATGATGCATTAAAATGGTAAAAGGCACTTACATTTGATATTTTCATCTCTTTAATGTATACAACAGTGATCCAAATGTGGTTTCCATGATCCAATCATGTGCATTTCAGTTTATATTTAAAAAATATTCATGTGCAAACTGATTGTGATATGATCAACCAAAATTGCGTGTTAGATGTAAAGGGGGCCTCTATAGGAAGTAAATGTAAGCTATAGAAAGGAAAAGGAGAACCACTCACAGGCCATTTAGCTTTTCTTTAAGTGCATTTAATTGCATATGTTTGTTTAACCAGATTCCATGCTTTTAAAAGCACTCTAACAGAGGAAGGATTAGGTTTCGGTGTTGGATTATGTTCACTTTCCTCAGAATGTTATTTACTGTACGCTGAAACTAGACATCTAAGAATGGCCCTTGTTTGTGGTGTGCGACACTTCTCCTTCTACATTTTGTTGTTTTGACACAGGCTGTGCATCAAAACTTTCCTTTTAGAAATCTGCCTGAGGTGTTTCTTTAAGGTCTGCATCTCAATCAGAGCCGATAATGCATTTCATTGGGGAATCTTCAGTTCTTTCCTGGTACATGAGGTTAAAAAAAGACTTTAGCTATTTAAATCCTGAATGCCCTCTGCATTTCTACTCCCCTCCCCCAGACAGGAAGGAAGTGCGGGCATCTGCGCGCTTTCCCACCATTCACACCACTCAGACAGGAAGTGATGTCACAGAGATGTACATACAAGTGCTCAGTGACACAGGACTAACTCATTAGTCATGTCTAATATCTGGCTAAATATTACAAAACCAAGTGTTGTTAATGACTCTTAAACTGATTTGCAAAATTGAGATCACAGATGCAAACTGCTGATACTTTTCCTGTGCAAGTATAAAATCTCAAAGCATTGCATAATGTGTTAAACTGAAGAACCTGAGTGCTGCATTCTTTTGCATGTGTAAACTTAACAAATCTACTGAGTAGGGTGTAGACTTCTTGCAGGCCTGGAAATGACTCAGACAGCTCACTGAATCATTGTTTAACCTGTTCTTTAAAACATAATTATTTGTTGTAGTAAATCAGACCTCCCAGATGATGTGAACATAACAGTGTGAGTTAGTTTTAATTTGGACCAGCACAATGTGCCCTTCAAGTAGAGTTGGAAGTTTCGAAATGACGAGTTTCAAGTACATGAACGACCAAAGTCGTATTTACAAATAGGAATTCTGGATGATACGCAGCTAGCCAAGTTCTGATGTTGGAAGGGATGGGTTGATTTGATACATGGAGGAAACAAAGGAAAGGAAAGAAAGGATGTGACATCCTTTCCTTTCCTTGGTGCCCCATACTCAGAATTTGTGCTCTGCACTTAACCCATCCAAGTGCGCACACACACAGTAGTGAACACACACACACACACCGTGAACACACACACAGAGCAGTGGGCAGTGATATTGCTATCGCTGCGGCGTCCAGGGAGCAGTTGGGGGTTCAGTGACTTGCTCAAGGGTCTCACCTCAGTCGTGATATTGAGGGTGGAGAGAGCGCTGATCATTCACTCCCCCCACGACAATCCCTGCCAGACCTGGGACTCGGACTCAAACTCGGTTACAAGTCTCACTCCCTAACCCTCCCTGACCAGGCTACGGCTGCCCCCCCCGGCCCCCCCCCCCCCCCAAACAATGATCTATAATATAAATCAATGACCTATATAGAGATCAGTTAGCAAAAACCAAGTCTTTCACGAATGGTGTTAAAGGATTAGTTCACTTCCAGAACAAAAATTACGGATAATATCACCTTATCACCCCCTTATCATCCAAGATGTTAATGTCTTTCTTTCTACAATCGTAAAGAAATTGTTTTTTGAGGAAAACATTTCAGGATTTCTCTCCATATAATGGAGTTCTATGATGCCCCCAAGTTTGAACTTCCAAAATGCAGTTTAAATGCAGCTGCAAAGGGCTCTAAACAATCCCAGCCAAGGAAGAAGGGTCTTATCTAGCGAAACGATTAGTTATTTTTTCAACAAATTGATAATTTATGTACTTTTCAACCTCAAATGGTCACCTTGTCTCATCTCTGCGATGCGCATGCATTAGGGTAAAGTGCGTTTGATCTTTATTGTATGTTCACTTTGTAAACACTGGGTTGGTACTTCTGCAGTGGTGTAAGACGATTTTGAAGTTGGGGAAGGAAATGAGATGATTTTTCGACTTTTTCCTAACTGTCTTGAACCGGATTACACAGATTACCCATGCGCTTTGCAGAGATGAGACAAAACAAGCATTTGAGGTTAAAAAGTATATAAATTGTCAATTTGTTTAGAAAATAGCCAGTTGTTTAGCTAGATAAGACCCTTTTTCCTCGGCTGGGATCATTTAGAGCCATTTAAAGCTGCATTTAAGCAGCATTTTGGAATTCAAACTTGGGGGCACCATACATATCCATTATATGGAGAGAAATCCTGAAATGTTTTCCTCAAAAAACATAATTTCTTTACGAGTGAAGAAAGAAAGACATGAACATCTTGGATGACAAGAGGGTGAGTACGTTATCTGTTAAAAAAAAAATTCTGGAAGTGAACTAATCCTTTAATCACTCAATATTCACAGTTTGATGACATGTACTATATATATACTATATAATTAATATTTTTCTTTTTTAGTTCAGATGTGATTAGTAGCCGAAAACAAAACAAAATAATGACATTGTGAATGATAGATGTTCTCAATATCATTATTTTTTTTGTTTTCTGCTACTTCCATGTTATGATTCACTGGAGCACTTGAAGGCTGCACCAGATTTTATTTTCTTAATAATTTTTTGTTTGTTGTCCAGGTTCCTGTAGCGCACTGTTTTGGTCCTGCTGGCCAGAAGAAGAGGTTCTGCTGTGTTTGCCGGAAGCATCTAGAAGGCAGTTCAGCTCTGCGCTGTGAAGGTGTGTGTGAAGGAAGGTGTCATACTGCTGAGTGTATGATTTTATTTTATTTTGAAAACATTTTGAAAACATCCTGATGCCATTATACTGTTGAAAACAACAGTATAATGGCATCAGGATGTTTTCACCCTAGTAATGATTCCAGTCACCTGGTTTAAAGGTAACCCCAGGTATTAAGACTTGTATGACTTAATATAACATATATTATGTATTTTACTTAAATAATACGTAGTAAACCAATGAAAGATTAACGTTCAATCCACATTGTTTTTTACAGATTTTGGACTATGGGGGCTCCATTATTTAAATTACGTCAAATGGTTGCACTAGAAACTAGCTACTGGTGCTACCTGTTGCTATTTTTACCACAACACAACTCTTTGTGTGGCTTTTAGTTGTAATTTTCAGGGCAACAAGAGAAACGATAAAAGCCTTCACTGCTTTCCTAGTGATAAGAAGAGAAGAAAAGAATGGGAAGATGCCTGTGACTAACAAAACTTCATAAAGACCCGCGACTTTGTTCTCTCCACTTTAGCCCTGATGCGTTTGAGGCTTTTAGTAGACCACAGTGACTGAAAGAGCTTACAAACGGCAGAGACAAGAAACGCTAGATGCCATCCTGGCAGGATGTAAACATGCTGATGCTTGTCATGACGCTGCAGCCGCTGAAAGAGTTTATATCTTATCTGGGGATGATTGGTACGGCATTTGGTTTAGGCCTACACTTTTTCCGATGTTGTGTTGCAGTAAAAATAGCAACAAGTAGCGCCTGTAGCTTAATGAGTGCAACTATTTGCCGTAATTGAAATAATGGCACCCCCCATAGTCCAAAATATGTATAAAAGTCAATTTAGTCAATCTTAACAGAAGTCATTTGCATTCAGTCTAACAGGAGTAGTTCACCCAAAAAATTTTATTCTGTTATGATTTACTCAACGTTATGGTGTTACAAACCTGTATCTTTTTTTTTTTTGTGAAGCGTAAAAGAAGATATTTTATAAAATTTCAGTGTTTTTTCTTTCTATACCGTAAAAGGAAACTAAAACTGATTGGTTACCATCATTCTTTAAAAAAAAACTAAAATAAAACTTGAAGTAAGAACGTTTTGGAACAACATGAGAGTGATTTTTTTTTTTTTTTTTTTTTTTTTTTTTTTTTTTTTTTTGAGGTATACTGTCAATTTAAAGGTGTCAAATACAGCCTGTTTAATTATAAGGGTCAGATAGAAGGTGGAACATGTTCATGTTAAATTAAATTACAGACTCATAAGTGCAAAATAATAAAAAATTCTAGAAAGGTGTATGTGTGGCCTATTTAAAGTATGTCAGCTGTTGTTGATTAGATTTTTTTTGTCCTTGCTGATACACATTAAGATGGTTTGCTGGTTTTAGAAGTGTTTTGCACACTTGTCAGCTGGTCAGACTGGTTGACCAACTAAACCAGTTCAGCCAAGCCAGCAAAACAAGCTTAAACAAGCTTAATGGATGAAAGTAGGCAAATTAAAGCAGTTTTTTTCCACAAGGTTGTGGTTGTGTTCAGAAGACAAGCCTTTCCGTCTTATTTTAATAATCAGACTCTCTCAATGTTTCCTCTCAAACCTTTTTTTGTTTTTCCCGTTTGCCCAAACCCTCTTGGTCTTTTTTTTTTTTTTTTAATTCTGTTATTGCTCATTTGTCTGTGCTGGTCGTCCCTGTTTGGAAAGCAGCTGTTGCCATGGAAATGGCAGAATGGCCTTTTGCAGTGGGCTGAATTCTAAGAACCGAGCTGAAAAGAAAAACATTGCACTCCAACTCTCTCTTTCTATTTCTCTTCCCCTCTCTCTGAGCTTACAAAAGACACACATGAAGCTCAGAAGAAAAGTCTGTGTTTAATTCCCACACCCACTCAGAAACATTTGTCACAGTAACATGAGTTCACAGGCTTTTTCATCTATCAGATCTGTAACACCTCACAGGCAGTACTAAGTCATCACATTTCCACAATAAAAATGAACTTACCAACTGTTTTGACTCTCATGATGTTTGCTTAGTGGATAAATCACATAAAGACGCTCTATGTTCTTTCAGTAACCTCACGTCACATGTCTTTCAGTGTGTGAGCTACACGTGCACAACGACTGTGCCCCGTTCAGCATCAGCGACTGCCGTTTTTGCCACCAAGATGGAGGGCAAGATATTGTAAGTATGTGAACCAGGACTGGACCATCTACTAATGTATTAACCTGATATTTAAAGCCAGTAGACCAGAAAATAAAACTATGGCTGACCTCCAAAATTCTGTCATTAATTGCTCACCCTCATGTCGTTGCAAAGCCTTAAGACCTTTGATTATCTTAGGAGCACAAATTAAGATATTTTTGATGAAATCCAAGAGCTTTCTGACCCTGCATAGACAGCAATGCAACTGACACGTTCAAGGCCCAGAAAGGTAGTAATGACATTGTTAAAATAATCCATGTGACATTAGTGGTTCAGTTGTAATGTTATGAAGCTATGAGAATACTTTTTGTGTGCAAAGAAAACTAAAATAATGACTTTTGACAAATAATAATCTAGACTGGACTCTTCTATTCTGCAGTAGGGCCTTATAAATTCCGCATTGCAGAAAGAAAAAAAATTATTGTGGAATCCAGTCTTAAAATTGCAATTGAATGTATAATGCGGAATGCCGTGGAATTTGTCAGATTTTGAGTATATTTGAATGAATCAAACATAGGTCAGTACACTTAAACTGAAATGTGATATGCACTAGTGGCTGTGAATTCAAAATTACCATACAAACAAAAACTTAAAGATCTTCACAGCAACCCATCAAAATATAAGTTTGGTTAGACTTGAAGAAACTGCCAGAAATATATTACTTACTTTAATGGTAGTACTACTATTATTAATAAAATGTTTATCAAAACATTATTTAAGGAATATTTGCCATAATTTATTTACAAGGAAAAAATGTAAATATAAAACAAAGTATTTATGAAAAAAGTAATACATTTTTTGTTGTTGTTGTTATTGTTGTTGTAAAAATCAATTATTTAGTGATGCTTGTTATTTTTACAATTTAATGAAACCGTTAAAATAGAATTAAAATGAAAATGAATGGAAAACCACAGAATTAGGTCAAACAAAAAAAACATTTTTTGAAAAGAAGTAATTTTGAACATGAAAAATTAACATATTTCATAGTCCCTTAATTTCTTTTTGTTAAAATTTTAAAAATTTGGTGTTAAATTGTGTACGTGTTTTTTAATTAATACAATTTAATCTAACCATTAAAAGAGTAAAAATGTAAACTGAAAAAAAAAAAAATGGAATCCAGAAAAATTCAAATGGAAAAAAATATTTACAAAAAAAATGAATAAACTGAATTTTGGACAAAAAAACCCTGATTTCATAGGGCCTGAAATGAAGAAAAGAAAGGAAATAAAAAATTTATTTCCACTTGAGAAAATAGGTTGTGACTTAGTGAGAACTGTAGAGAAACAAGAAACTCCAAGTGTACTCTAGTGGAATAATTTATAGGATGTTGTTTATTGAAAGATTACAAGGTCGCAGTGTGTTTTCTTTTTCATTTTCACATTACAAGAAGCGGAACAAAAACAGAAACGCACAACAAATTGATTAAACGAGAAGAGCTGTTGCTCTTGATTTAATGTCACAACTACAGATCATTACATAATTTTACTGACAGAAAAAAATAGAAAACAATGGAAAATTTACAAGCCAGTCCATCTAAGTGATAGATAAAAATGATGTATAGTGCAGCATCTTAAGAACATGTGAGATGTGTTTAAGTATAGTCAAAGTTTGGGAGTTTTGCGTGAAAGCGAAAACTTTCGCTGTTAAAATTTGTTGATCAACAGAAAACTGCTTAAAGTGACTTCTGTGTGAGCGTTACATGAATTGCTACACTATTGACAATATACAGTGAGCCTTTTTGTCCACTAATCCCACTAATCCAGCTTCAGTTTTGCAAAGGCAATTTAAAAGTGTAAATTTCTACATTTTCAAATGTCCTTAATTTCTAAATGTTAATATTTTTTGCCTTTGGCTGGGAAAAAAATCAAAACAATAAGTTTGAAGACTTGAAGACTGATATTGTTTCCTAGCACTCAAGATAATTGACCTGATTAGAACATGATCTTGTCTTACTTATAATTAGATTCACTTATAAATAGAATTATATAATTGGATCATTTCTAAATATGGATCAAACTTCACCCCTAAAATGGAAGCGGAAATGATAGGTTGATAAGAATGTTGTTTAACCCCAGCGTAAAGTGTAACACAGATGTTGATTCAGGAGCCTGTCCTGGGTAAATTGCATTCCCTAGCTTTATTATTGCTCTAGATTGTTTTATTGGCCACATGGTTTCTCCTAACGCATCATATTCTCTTGTTCTGATAGGACACGTACCAGCACCACTGGCGGGAGGGTAACATGTCCTCAGGTGCCCGCTGTGAGGTCTGTCGTCGCACCTGCAGTTCTTCGGACATCCTGGCTGGCATGAGATGCGAGTGGTGTGGCATTACGGTAAGTGTGTGGTTTTTAAAGTGCACCCAACCCATACTTGTCTTATCATTCAGTGTTTTCATTTTGCCTGTTGTCAGCTGGATTCATCACACAAACGGCTTCATTATTTAGTTATGAGAATGAAGGTGAGTGGGCTTTCAGGCTGTCGTGTCTCACAATAAATTAATCTATTATTTAACATGTGCAATGCAGGATGCAGCACCTGTCAGCACTCACAAAACTGTACTCGGTTAAAGTTGAATACAGGGGGAAAAAGTTGCAGTCGTAGCTTGCTGTGTTTTTATTCCTTTGTCATCTTGGCTGTGGATATTTCTTGGTTTCAACGTAGATAGTGGCCACATTAACTCTATCAACTTCCAAAACCATTAATATAATTAATATGTAAAAACACCCTTGGCCAAATGCCCTCAGAAGGCATCACTTCCCACTTTCATAATTACTGTAGTTACCATATTCTGAACAACACATCCTTTCTTTTTCTCTCAGATATAATCTATCTAGGTGGTTGAATAAAAATATTTGGACTTTATATCTAAAAATTACCTCAACTTGGCGTCTGCAAGCTTGTTAGCTAGACAGTTAGCATCAGCTAACAATATTGACTTCTTTTCAGTATGGTTATGAATAAACATTTGTATCTGTCTACTTGGCTGGTTGATCCAAACAATATAAAAAAGTGTACTGTTGATAATATAAAAGCAGACAACACATAGGGCTAAATGCATAGTGTTAGTAGAATAATAAACTTTTTTTCTCAGAATTAGGAGTTTATATCTCCCAAATGAGATTTTTTTTTTCTGAGAATTGCGTCTATATCTCCCAATTGAGACTTTTTTTTTCTCAGAATTATGAGTTTATTTCTCCCAATTGTGACTTGTTTTCTCAGAATTATGAGTTTATATCTCCCAATCAGTGTTGGGGAAAGTTACTTTATTTTTTTTTAAGTAATGCATTACAATAATGCATTACTCTCTAAAAAAGTAACTAATTATGTTACTTGGTTATTTTTTATGGAAAGTAATGCATTGCATTACTTTTGGATTACATTTTAAATCTGGGCAGGGCTTGCTTGTTTTTTTTAATAGAAAAAGTTTGATTTTTAGCAAATGTATAAGCTCTTTCACACCAAAAAGTGAAATGAATATGCCTAAGGCTGAAGGAAGTAAAGTAAATTAACGTCTGTACAGTACAACTGTAGGAGAAGGAAGTTCAGCACTCTTCAGCATTGAGAAAAATGAAGCACAAATGTTAGTTGATCTAAAGTAAGCTTATTATTATGGTTGAATTGGATCAACAAAGGTCAGCAGCAAAGACATGGGTTAATAAAGTGGGATTAAATACAAAAGGGTAACAAAAAGTAACTGCCGTTACTTTTTTGAAAATGAAACTTTACTAGTTACTTGAAAAAAGTAATCTGATTACGTAGCTCGCGTTACTTGTAATGCGTTACCCCCAACTAGGGCTGTACTAGAATAGTCGTATATTCGAATATTCGTTCGGTGGGTTGGCATTCGATTTTCAATTCTGAGATTCGAATATTCTTTTTTTTTTTTTTTCCCAACACGTGACTTCCCCCGCGAACAGTTCTCATTCGCGCTTGAATGGTCCATTAGTGAACGGGAGGGGGAGAGCTGTCAGCAAGCCAAGGAGAAAAGAGTGTACTAGTGTCACTATAGTTTGCAACCTGGTTGTGATTTATTTTAAAGTTTGAAATATAAAGAAATATTTTTGTTCATTGAAATGTGAGCTGTCTAGCCTGCCTAACAGAGCATGTGAGCGGAGATGCATGCCGTTTTTAACCGAAGACTCTTAGACACACTGCCTGCCTGGCGGACGTGGAGCACTGCTGCAGGAAAAATCCGCAGTTGCGGTGTGGTTGGACCACACCTGATATAAGCGCGTATTCCGCAGACAGTGTGGCTGCTCTAATCTGTTAACAGGCGCAGAAAGAAAAATCAACACGTGACGTGTCCGCCACGCAGCCTATATCCTATAAAGAACTCACAGCAACCGTTATAAAGCCTAGATATGTTATATAGGCTAATTTGTGCGCATTGGGGAATCACGCTACAGTATTAAAATTGCTTTTGAATGCGCGTACGCGTTTTCATTTTGGTTTCGTTTTAACGATCGCGTAAAAGTCTTGGCGGCACTGAGCGTGCATTCTAAGCGCGTCTACAGGCTTTGTTATAATGAGAGGATTAATTAGCTTGCAGATCTCAGGACTGAACGTTTTGAGCAGTGAGTGGATTCTGACTGATCAGCTCAAACACAGATGGAGTCTGGCGTGAGGTGGCTGCCGTTTACTTTCGTTTTGTTAATGTTTATTTTGTTATTAAAGTACGTTTGCAGTTTCCCGCATCCTTCCCAGAGTCTTAAACTTCGTTACATACATATATACATCTTCCGGAAATCATCCTGGCGACTTATTTTTTAAGTCCCTCGACCCACCCGATGGTCGCGACCCAGGGTTTGAAAACCACTGCCCTAGACTCGTTGTGTGAGCATATTGGAACTGAATTCCCTTGGGTCTGCAGAAACGCATTCGTGACACGTGAAGTCATTTGGATGAACGATTCCCGACATAATACAAATGCAAACAGACAACACAGAGATTTCTGCCTTTATTATATGCTTAGCCCCTCCCACCGAAGCTTCGAATATTCGATATTGATTACCACCGAAGCTTCGAAGCGCAAAAAATGGTATTTGAACCAGCCCTACCCCCAACACTGCTCCCAGTTGTGACTTTTTTTTTTCTCATAATTGCGAGGTCAATTTTTTTTCTCAGAATTCTGACTTTTTTCCTCAGAATTGCGAGTTTATATCTCCCAGTTGTGACTTTTTTCCTCAGAATTGCGAGTTTATATCTCCCAGTTGTGACTTTTTTCCTCAGAATTGCAAGTTTATAAATCCCAATTGTGACTTTTTTTTATCAGAATTATGAGTCTGTATCTCACAATTGTGACTTTTTTTCCTCAGAAATGCAAGTTTATATCTCCCAGTTGTGACTTTTTTTCCTCAGAATTGCAAGTTTATATCTCCCAATTGTGACTTTTTTCCTCAGAATTGCGAGTTTATATCTCCCAGTTGTGACTTTTTTTCCTCAGAAATGCAAGTTTATATCTCCCAGTTGTGACTTTTTTCTTCAGAATTGCAAGTTTATATCTCCCAGTTGTGACTTTTTTTCCTCAGAATTGCAAGTTTATATCTCCCAGTTGTGACTTTTTTTCCTCAGAATTGCAAGTTTATATCTCCCAATTGTGACTTTTTTCCTCAGAATTGCGAGTTTATATCTCCCAGTTGTGACTTTTTTTCCTCAGAAATGCAAGTTTATATCTCCCAGTTGTGACTTTTTTTCCTCAGAAATGCAAGTTTATATCTCCCAGTTGTGACTTTTTTCCTCAGAATTGCGAGTTTATATCTCCCAGTTGTGACTTTTTTCCTCAGAATTGCGAGTTTATATCTCCCAGTTGTGACTTTTTTCCTCAGAAATGCAAGTTTATATCTCCCAGTTGTGACTTTTTTCTTCAGAATTGCAAGTTTATATCTCCCAGTTGTGACTTTTTTTCCTCAGAATTGCGAGTTTATATCTCCCAGTTGTGACTTTTTTCCTCAGAATTGCAAGTTTATAAATCCCAATTGTGACTTTTTTTTATCAGAATTATGAGTCTGTATCTCACAATTGTGACTTTTTTTCCTCAGAAATGCAAGTTTATATCTCCCAGTTGTGACTTTTTTTCCTCAGAATTGCAAGTTTATATCTCCCAGTTGTGACTTTTTTTCCTCAGAATTGCAAGTTTATATCTCCCAATTGTGACTTTTTTCCTCAGAATTGCGAGTTTATATCTCCCAGTTGTGACTTTTTTTCCTCAGAAATGCAAGTTTATATCTCCCAGTTGTGACTTTTTTTCCTCAGAAATGCAAGTTTATATCTCCCAGTTGTGACTTTTTTTCCTCAGAATTGCAAGTTTATATCTCCCAGTTGTGACTTTTTTCCTCAGAAATGCAAGTTTATATCTCCCAGTTGTGACTTTTTTCTTCAGAATTGCAAGTTTATATCTCCCAGTTGTGACTTTTTTCTTCAGAATTGCAAGTTTATATCTCCCAGTTGTGACTTTTTTTCCTCAGAATTGCGAGTTTATATCTCCCAGTTGTGACTTTTTTCCTCAGAATTGCAAGTTTATAAATCCCAATTGTGACTTTTTTTTATCAGAATTATGAGTCTGTATCTCACAATTGTGACTTTTTTTCCTCAGAAATGCAAGTTTATATCTCCCAGTTGTGACTTTTTTTCCTCAGAATTGCAAGTTTATATCTCCCAGTTGTGACTTTTTTCCTCAGAATTGCAAGTTTATATCTCCCAATTGTGACTTTTTTCCTCAGAATTGCGAGTTTATATCTCCCAGTTGTGACTTTTTTTCCTCAGAAATGCAAGTTTATATCTCCCAGTTGTGACTTTTTTCTTCAGAATTGCAAGTTTATATCTCCCAGTTGTTACTTTTTTTCCTCAGAATTGCAAGTTTATATCTCCCAGTTGTGACTTTTTTTCCTCAGAATTGCAAGTTTATATCTCCCAATTGTGACTTTTTTCCTCAGAATTGCGAGTTTATATCTCCCAGTTGTGACTTTTTTCCTCAGAATTGCAAGTTTATAAATCCCAATTGTGACTTTTTTTTATCAGAATTATGAGTCTGTATCTCACAATTGTGACTTTTTTTCCTCAGAAATGCAAGTTTATATCTCCCAGTTGTGACTTTTTTTCCTCAGAATTGCAAGTTTATATCTCCCAGTTGTGACTTTTTTTCCTCAGAATTGCAAGTTTATATCTCCCAATTGTGACTTTTTTCCTCAGAATTGCGAGTTTATATCTCCCAGTTGTGACTTTTTTTCCTCAGAAATGCAAGTTTATATCTCCCAGTTGTGACTTTTTTTCCTCAGAAATGCAAGTTTATATCTCCCAGTTGTGACTTTTTTCCTCAGAATTGCGAGTTTATATCTCCCAGTTGTGACTTTTTTCCTCAGAAATGCAAGTTTATATCTCCCAGTTGTGACTTTTTTCTTCAGAATTGCAAGTTTATATCTCCCAGTTGTGACTCTTTTTCCTCAGAAATGCAAGTTTATATCTCCCAGTTGTGACTTTTTTCTTCAGAATTGCAAGTTTATATCTCCCAGTTGTGACTTTTTTTCCTCAGAATTGCGAGTTTATATCTCCCAGTTGTGACTTTTTTCCTCAGAATTGCAAGTTTATAAATCCCAATTGTGACTTTTTTTTATCAGAATTATGAGTCTGTATCTCACAATTGTGACTTTTTTTCCTCAGAAATGCAAGTTTATATCTCCCAGTTGTGACTTTTTTTCCTCAGAATTGCAAGTTTATATCTCCCAGTTGTGACTTTTTTTCCTCAGAATTGCAAGTTTATATCTCCCAATTGTGACTTTTTTCCTCAGAATTGCGAGTTTATATCTCCCAGTTGTGACTTTTTTTCCTCAGAAATGCAAGTTTATATCTCCCAGTTGTGACTTTTTTCTTCAGAATTGCAAGTTTATATCTCCCAGTTGTTACTTTTTTTCCTCAGAATTGCAAGTTTATATCTCCCAGTTGTGACTTTTTTTCCTCAGAATTGCGAGTTTATATCTCCCAGTTGTGACTTTTTTTCCTCAGAAATGCGAGTTTATATCTCCCAGTTGTGACTTTTTTTCCTCAGAAATGCAAGTTTATATCTCCCAGTTGTGACTTTTTTCCTCAGAATTGCGAGTTTATATCTCCCAGTTGTGACTTTTTTTCCTCAGAAATGCAAGTTTATATCTCCCAGTTGTGACTTTTTTCTTCAGAATTGCAAGTTTATATCTCCCAGTTGTGACTCTTTTTCCTCAGAAATGCAAGTTTATATCTCCCAGTTGTGACTTTTTTCTTCAGAATTGCAAGTTTATATCTCCCAGTTGTGACTTTTTTTCCTCAGAATTGCAAGTTTATATCTCCCAGTTGTGACTTTTTTTCCTCAGAATTGCAAGTTTATATCTCCCAATTGTGACTTTTTTCCTCAGAATTGCGAGTTTATATCTCCCAGTTGTGACTTTTTTTCCTCAGAAATGCAAGTTTATATCTCCCAGTTGTGACTTTTTTTCCTCAGAAATGCAAGTTTATATCTCCCAGTTGTGACTTTTTTCCTCAGAATTGCAAGCTTATATCTCCCCATTGACTTTTTTCCCTCAGAATTGCAAGTTTGTATCTCCCAGTTGTGACTTCTTTATGAGAATTATGAGTCTGTATCTCTCAATTGTGACTTTTTTCTTCAGAATTGCGAGTTTATATCTCACAATTGTGACTTTTTTCCTCAGATTTGCGAGTTTATATCTCACAATTGTGACTTTTTTTTTTTATCAGAATTATGAGTCTATATCTCCCAATTGTCAATTTTTTCCTCAGCATTGCAAGTTTATATCTCCCAATTTAGATTCTTTTTCTCAGAATTGCGTTCTCTCAATTGTGACTTTTTTTTCTCCGAATGATGAGTTTATATCTAACAATTGTGACTTTTTTCCTCAGTATTGCGAGTTTATATTTCACAATAGTTTTTTTTATCAAAATTGTGAGTTTTTAATCTTACCAATGTGATTTTTATTTTCTTCTTAGAATTACAGGTTTGTATCTAGCAGTTGTGCCTTTTTTCTCTGAATTGAGTTCTGACTTTATAACAATTGCAAGAAGTCAGAATTGTGAGATATAAACTCATGTCAGTCTATTTTCTCCCTTAGAACTGGACTTTATAACTCGCAACTACGAGTTTATGTCTCACAATTTCGAGATATAAAGTCACAATTCCGACATACAAACTCACATTTGCAAGAATTTTCTTGCAATTCTGTCTTTATTTCTTGCAATATTGAGTTTATATTTCCCTGTTCTGACTTCATAACCTGCAATTGCAAGTTCATATCATGTAATTTTGACTTGCTAACTTGCAATTGCATGTTATTTCTCAGAATTTTGAAATAAAAAAAAAATCACAATTTTTATTATTCAGTGGCGGAAACATTCTTCATCAAAACACGTTTATTTTACATTCTGCATTTTTGTCATTAATATGTAAATAGTATGACTGTGTTCCAAATCACTCACTTATGAGTTTCCATTTCATTAAGGATGCTTACTTAGATGTCACCTGCCTATGTAGGCACTGAGGCAGGTTTTGGATCCATTGTGTCAGCATGGCGTTCCACTGATTCACTCTCCAGCATTATGATTTATTTAGCTCCGGGTGATAAAAAGCTCTACACTACTGCACTCCAGCTATCAGACCATGTCCCTCTGAACACTAGCGTGCATTTTATCCCCTCCCCAGCACTCAAGTTTCTATGTAGGTTAGTAGATGATGTAAGCACTAGTGCCTGAGCTAAAGGTTTTTCGAGGACAGAGACTGCAGGGTTCATATTTGAAATGGCTATTAGCAACCCAAATACTTTGTTCTCAAATCCTTCTAAATCCTAGAGGTTTGTGCTTTCAAAGACATAAGGACTTATCCACACACACAATGTAGCTGTACTTTTATTTGATTTGTGTCGAGTTGGTGTGGTCTAGTGGCCAAATATATGTACTGGTAACCAAAAGGTGGTTTTGCAAAGGTCAGTCTATGAGTAGTAGACCATTGTGCTCTTTAGCAAATCTATTGACGTTATTAGAAAAGCTGCCGTTGTCTTAAAGCTGTACTGTAGCTTGTAATCTCTTGGCTTGAGCACTTATCTGTGTTTATATGTTTGCAGGCACATGCGTCATGTTACATAATCATCCCCCCAGAGTGCAGCATGGGACGTTTGCGGAATATGATTCTTCACCCGAGCTGCGTGCAGATCTGCTCACGGAACTTCAGCAAGATGCACCTTTACAGAATCTCAGAGAATTCCCAGCACAGCGAAATGGGTAATGCCTGGACACTTTACATTCTTACTGAAATCTAAGAGGACGCCTTAAACATAAAGGAATGTTCGAGTTTCCAACAAGTTCTATAGACAGCATGTTTCTAAAGTAGAGTCTGTAAAAAATAAGTTCATTTATTCTGCAATAAAGCATTAAAGGGACAGTTCAGCCAAAAATGACAGTTCTGTCATTAATTACTCACCCTTGCGTCGGCCTTCGCTCAACTTCAGAACACAAATTAACATATTTAATGAAGTCTGTTTTCTGTGCACACAAAAAGTATTCTTGTAGCTTCATAAAATTACAGTTGAACCACTGATGTCACGTGGACTATTGTAATGATGTCCTGAACATGTCAGTCTCATCACTGCCTATGCAGGGTCAGAAAGCTGAAAGAATTTCAGAAAGATTTCTTGAAAAATATCTTAATTTGTGTTTCAAAGATGAACGAAGGTCTTGCGTGTTTGGAACGACATGAGGGTGAGTCATTTTTGGGTGAACTATGCATTTAAATTGACCAAAAGTGACAGGAAAGGCATTTATAATGTTAATGTTAGAGGTTTCCATTTCAAATAAATGCTGTTCTTTTGAACGTTATATTCATCAAAGAATCCTGAAACAAAAAAATTTATTAGCACAACTGTTTTTAACATTGATAATAGAAATAAATGCTACGTAAGTCAGCATATTAGAATGATTTCTGATAGATCATGTGACACTGAAGGCTGAAGTAATGGCTGCAGAAATTACAACATTGTCATCACAAGAATAAATTATATTTTAAAATATATTAAAACAACAAACAATGATTTCAATAACATCGAAATGTATTTTACAATATTATCAAATAATATAAAATAATATCAAATAAATGCAGCCTTGGTGAGTATAAGAAGCTGTTTAAAAAGCAGTCTTTGAAAAAAATGTTCCTGACTCAAATGTTTGAATAGTAGTGTATGTAATATATATATATATATGTATATGTATGTATATATATTATATATATATATATATATATATATATATATATATATATATATATATCCTTTTAGTGATAGAACTGTTGTTCCTGCATGGATAATATATGACAGTTACACTGATTATATTGGCAATAACTTTTGTTATTGTTTTATATCACATAGCAGTGTCCCATAGATTTCCATTCTAAGCACATTACTGAACGCTTGAATTTTACTTGTTTTTACAAACTGTGAGACGTGTCACAATTGTTTTCTCTGGTTCTTGACAGTTTGTCACGGATGTATTGAACTTGTATTGAACCCGGAACATTAACACAATAATTCTGTTTTAAGTACTGCTTTCTGCGATTAAATATCTAAGCCTTGAAAACAAGGTGGTTGGGAAATTGCACCTTAAATGCTCCTTAATTCATTGTTAAGAGTGTCATATTCACCTCTGAATATTAAATGACTAGTTCATATGTCTTTAAATGCTCAAAGAGAAGTGTGTTTTCTCCAGATAACCTGGATGATGTCGATACTCAAAGTCCAGTAACTTCAAAGGAAACTCCGTCCACGGGATCACCTGACACGGGTACAAACTTGAGCAGAAATTACATCTTGGATAGTATTAATCACCCTCGCGCCCAAACTAATCTGCTTTCTCTTGGCCTTCAGGTAAACAGACGTTGAAAGTTTTCGATGGTGACGACGCAGCTAAGCGGAATCAGTTTCGTTTGGTCTCAATCCCTCGAATAATCAAGAATGAGGAAGTAGTGGTAAGGTGTTTTTTACCTAATCAGGTTTCACCCGAGTTAAACTTTTACATTGCATGCCTCAAAATTGTTTTTATAAAGCTCATGTTTGAATAACACTCAAGCTTTTTTGTCAGTGTTGTGCTGATTTCTACTTCCTGTCCTGACAGGAAGCATCGCTCAGAGCGTTCTACATCCCAGATGAAGCGCAGGACTACGAGCTACAGAGTTACAGCCAACAGGGACTGTTTACAGATGACATCATCAACCGTAATGGCACGCCGGACAACAAGTCCATATTTAAGGATACCATGTCTGATTCCTGGGTGCTCAGATCAAAACCCAGAGAAACAGAAGTGGTGAAGATTTATTCTGGCCCGCTCAGGTGAGTTCTGCTTCTGCTTTTAGTGCATATTTGCTGTTCTGTTTTGTGTTGTCCGTCTGTCTGAAAAACATAGATTCATATGGAAAACGGAGGTTAAAAGGATAGTTCACCCAAAAATTGAAATTATGTCATTTAACCCTTTGACACGTACGATCACACCCGTGTGATCAGTCTTGGCTGGTCCATGAAGCGTACGATCACATCGGTGTGATTCGAACGTTGAGTGCATCACGTGATCAGCTGCTGAATTCAAATCTGCTTTGGCTGGCGCTGAGCCAGATCGGACGCACTGAGCTCTTGTCATATTATCACAGCTAGTAAGTTTCAACTATATAATGCGTATTTTAGGCTCCACGCATTTAGTACTAGCAAAACCATACATTTTATAGTTTGTAAAAACACATGGTGATGTCTATGGAAGCGGCAATAATGATCCTACAAATATAATCTGACGACATGTTTTATTAATATCATATACACATTGTGTAGGTAACTATTAGGTTTACTCTGCTCTTCCCCCAGCTCACCAGAGACTTACTTTAATGTCTTTCGGGAGGAGAGGATGAATTTGCATGTTGTAAATCCCACAGCTCGGATTCTGCGTGAACTAACATGGCGGCGCCCATCACCCGGTATAGAACGGCTAACACGGCCATTATAAAAGTGTTTCAACTTTCAAATACATATACTTGCACATATTTCAGAATTGGAATATTAGATATTTCTTAAATATTGTAAATATTAATAGTAAAAAAAGAAAAACGAAATAAAAGCGATCCATGTGTCTTACAGCTCTATTGTGGCTACGGTGTGCCACGTGACAAGCATGACGTGTCGCCATGGAAACAATAAAGCTGTACATTCTAAAATAACGGTTGCCTAAAAAAAACACCCTGGGGGGCTCAGCTAGAATATTTTAAATTCACGTGAGAAAGGGTTAATTGCTCACCCTCATGTTCTAAACCCGCAAGGCCTTCATTCATCCTCATACACAAATTAAGATTTTTTTTTTTATGAAATAGACAGCAATTCTACTACCACATTCAAGGCCCAAAAAGGTAGTGAAAAGAGATGAAATTATTGAATAAACTCGTTATTTTTGTTTTCTTTACGCACAAAAAATATTCTTGTAGCTTCATAAAATTAAGGTTGAACCACTGATGTCTATTTTAAAGGAGTTAACTTCTAGAACAAAAATGTACAGATAATTTACTCACTCCCTTGTCATTCAAGATGTTCATGTCTTTCTTTCTTCAGTCGTAAAGAAATTATGTTTTATGAGGGAAAACATTTTAGGATATCTTTCCATATAGTGGACTTCTATGGTGCCCACGAGTTTAAACGTCCAAAATGCAGTTTAAATGCAGCTGTAAAGGGCTCAAAACAATCCCAGCCGAAGAAAGGAGGGTCTTATCTAGCGAAGCGATCGTTATTTAAAAAAAAATTACAATTTATATACTTGTCTAGCTCTGCGTGTAAAATCATCTTATATCACTGTTTTACCTTTTTGTAGTGTTTGATGTTCTTTGCATGTAAACACTGGGTCGGTACTTCTGCAGCAATGTAGGATGATTTTGAAGTTTTAGGAGAAAATTAGATGAGAGTTTTTTGACATACCCTAACTGTCTTGAACTGAAATACAATGAGTACATAGCATTTGAGCATAGTGACTAGCATTTGAGGTTAAAAAGTATATAAATTGTCAATTTCATTTTAGAAAATAACAGAAAATAACAGATTATCTGTACAGTTTTGTTCTGGAAGTGAACTTCTCCTTTAACAATGTCCCTACTACCTTTCCTGGCCTTGAACGTGGTAGTTGCTTTGCTGTCTATGCAGGGTCAGAAAGCTCTCGGATTTCATTAAATATATCTTAATTTGTGTTCCGAATATGAGCGAAGGTCTTACGGATTTAGAACAACATGAGTGTGAGCAATTAATAACAGAATTTTCATTTTTGGGTAAACTGTCCCTTTAAATTAATTGAGTCATCTATTCAAACGGCTTGTTCAAAATGGCTGATTCATTCACTGTCTTTATTATAGTTTGTTGAATCACTGACTTCCATTCTTGCTTGTTGAACTGATGTACAAAATCCATATTGCATTTGCAGTTGTGCTGATATTCGGTAAAAAACGCTTGTTGCTCATGTGATATTGTATCATATGATAAAAATAAAACAAAAACACATAGTGGGGCATTTTAGGTCCCCCATCTAGAATTCTGTGGTGATTCTAATGGTACTGCAGCTAGTACTTCATAAATATCGCACACCACTATTTAATAGTTACTTTATACAGCGAACACAATAAAACATTTATTTTACATACAAAACAGTGTGCAAACACATCATAAAAATGCCCATAGGGGAGTTCAAGCTTACAGTTTACTTATCTAAGGGTTTTATGGCACATCAGTCCTCTTGCTTCTCCAAACAAACTATAAATCATCTCCAGACATCGCAAGGAAATAGACAATAGCTGTGTCGTGTACCACTCAGTGAGGGCAAGTGTATATGAAACCCATCAAAACACACATGGCTCCACTGATGACAAGCTTGCTGTTGTGTGTCTGGTTGCCACGGAGACGAAGTGACACAGCATCCACGGTTTACCATAGATGTTGTTGCCATGCCAGCAGGAAATGGATCACAAATGCTGATGGAACCTCGTCGCCTACAGAAACTCATCAGGAAACCTTTAGAGTTCATGAAAAGAATAGCAGTGCCACTCATGTGCTTGATGTTTCCATTAGATCAGGCGTTTTGTTTTGTTAACGCGGGTCTGGAACTAATGAAGCATTTTGTGTTTTATTAACAGTTTTGAGTCAGGGAGCGATTGAGTCAGACTTCACACATGCTGCCAGTTAGCGCCACAGTCAAACGTTAATGTTCTTATGCAATATTTGACCACAGTAAATCAAAACATTGTCTGAAGTTTCAGTGGCAGAGCAGCGCATGATTTATACAGTGCCAGACAGCTGGTAAATCATGGGATGGAAAGTTTTTCAATGCTTGACGTTTTCAAATGTTGGTGTAATGAGGAAAGTTCTTTCACGTGTGTTTCAGGGCTGAAGTCACCTCAGTCACTGCTGGGAAAAGCAGCACAGTAGACTCAATCGTAAAGGAAGTGCTCACACGAATAGGAAAACGGGTAACTTGGAATTTAATTCTCAGAAACACAACTTGGGTTTGTTTGAAAATATTTTTTGCCTACAACATAGAAATCACATGCAATACCCTTTTATCCTAATAGGAACATTTACACGTCAAAAGCCACAATATACTTTTCAGAAAATGCAAACAGCTAGTTTGTACATTTTTATGTTAATGCACGTGTTTTCTGCAAATGTCCATAGAATGAAAACCCAGCTGACTTCAACCTTGTAGAAGTTTTCATGAGCAGCAAACAAGGTAAGATCTCTTACATAAGTTGTATATGGGCCATTCTACAGAATTGGTGCAATCTGCTGTCCCACAACCAAAAAAAAAAAAAACACATTTAAAAAGCATTTAAGTATTCAAACCTTAGATATTTACTAAGATCGTTTTATTATTTATTGAAACCAACAATAATATTTAAAATATGAGTAAGCTTAATATATATAAATCATCATTTAGTGGGTACTTTTAATTGGGATGTGGCTTTTCTGAACCCTAACTCCTAAATGTCAACTTCTGAAAATATTGAAATCATTTTTGCATTTTATTCTGTTGTTGTTGTTGTTTTTTTTTTTTTTTTTTTTTTTTGCATGTTTTTATATATATATTTTTAAAGTCAAGTAAAAAACAAAAAAAAAAAAAAAAGTATTCCGCATTTTCATGTCACTACTGAAACAGCGTATGTTTTAGTCAATTTCCTGAGACTGATTTTAACTACACCCCAACATGTGGCGTGTGGGATGTGGCTGTCCTGAACCCTAACTCCGAAATGTCAACTTATGAAAATATTGAAATCATTTTTGCATTTTATTCCGTTGTTGTTGTTGTTGTTGTTTTTGTTTTGTTTTTGCATGTTTTTATATATATATTTTTTAAGTCAAGTAAAAAAAAAAAAAAAAAAAAGTATTCCGCATTTTCATGTCACTACTGAAACAGCATATGTTTTAGTCAATTTCCTGAGACTGATTTTAACTACACCCCAATATTTATGATCACGAAATATGTATGTGCCACTACATGGAGAGTAGATAGGCCTCATCATTTTGAAATAAATGTGTTTAAAAAGTTGTGTGTAACTTTAAAGAATGTTTTTTTGGAGTTACAAAAAAGTTCAGAACTGTTCTAACTAACAATGTGCCAATTCGCATCTTTAAGCTAGGTTCTAAACGATCTAAAATTGTCACTATTGAAACATTTGGTAAAGAAAAAAAAAATCTGAATTATCAACTAAGATTTTATGATAGTGTTTGATTCAGTGTATATTCCAACTAATGAATCCTTAATTTTGAAATCAGTATGATTTACTTTTTGCCTTTTATAAAGAAAAAATGATTCAGAATACAACAAATCACATAAATCACACTTGAAATATTGTTAAAACTGCATTTGTTATTGATTTAGTTCTGAAAACTTTTGAATAAAACAGAAAAATATATATTTACAAGGAAGATGTAAGCAAAAGCTTAATAGGTCAAAATAACCCTTCTTATTAAATTATATATTACTGTGTTTCTTTCTGTAGTGACAAATTTGGGGAGAGAACAAATATTCCAAAACTTCCTGAAAATACAAAATGAGAAATAACTGCACAATGACTAGAAATGTGTACCTTGGATATTATACCAATTGCACACATACAAAATTATGGAAAAATCTTTTTTTTTTTTCAAACATTAAAAAAAAAAAAAAATTTTGACAAACGTTTCCAACTCTGACTTTGAACCAGTTCTGTAGAATGGCCCTTATGTTGTAATATTTGTAATTATTTTTGTGTAAAATATATTTATTAAATGAATTCTTTGTGCAATCGACACATAGAAACGCTTAGAAAAATGTGAAAGGGATTCACGATATCCTGACCTTGTGTTTCTTATCCATCTTCAGTGCAACGGCAAGTCCTCAGCGGTCAGGAGATTTTACTGGACAAACTGCAGGAGATACGAAAGGTATGTGAGGCGAGTCATAATGATTTTGCATGGCATTTGGAAAACACTCAAGGTGATGAGCCCTGATAAGCACAGCACACTTATCTTACAGTGAGTGTGCTTGTTGCAGAATAGATGAGAGCTTCTTGGTCAACTCAAACTCTGATTCTGAGCTTGTGACTTTCAGACATCACTGCGACAGATGAATCAAACACGGTTTTACATCGAGGAAAGCAGGAATCGAGTGGCACAAGTCAATCTGCTCTTGGGAGGCTTTCCAACACAGCTTGAAAAAGAGGAATACACACAACTGCTATCCGAACACCTCGCAGTCAAAAGTAAGTCTGTGTGTTCTCATATGATGTGTGAGCTCAAGATTTAAACGGCTCAGATCTCGTCAGTCTCCTAGGATTTTATTAATCTTTCCATGAAATTGTCCTTAAACAATCCTGACCTATAAGTCTGACATAAGGCATCTAGTGTACTCATTATAAATATGCCTGTTGCCGTTCTGCTGGGAGGGATTAGAAAGGATGATAACATGACTGCTGGGCATTTATTGGTATTTCACCCAAAAATAAAAATTCTGTCATTAATTACTCACCGTCATGGTGTTCCAAACCTGTAAGACCTTTGTTCATCTTCAGGACACAAATTAAAATATTTTTGAGAGCCAAGAGCTTTCTGACCCTCCATAGACAGCAACACAACTGACATGTTCAAGGCCAAGAAAGATAGTACGGACATTGTTAGAATAGTCCATGTGACATCAGTGGTTCAACCTTAATTTTATGAAGCTATGAGAATACTTTTTGTGTGCAAAGAAAACAAAAATAATGACTTTATTCAACAATTTCTATTCCACCCAGGTCATTTGGTCAGCATCACTCACGTGTACTCTGGACAAGGTAAGAGAAACCGCATTCGTAAATCATAGGGTTCTGTGGGAGAACGGCCTGTTTCCTTGTCACAGGAAATGCATCCCTCCTTTAGAGGTGGCTCATAATGTCCATCTTTGTTCTGAGCACAACTGAACTGCATGACTTTATTTGATAACACTGAAGGTCGCTGGTGCGTACTGCAGAACAAACTGCCTGCTGTGTGCATGAGCCGCAGTCTGGCCTACTCTCAGTGCTCTCTAAATGAGAGCCCTTGTTCTGCACACAAACGCTCTGAACTGCTGGTTATTCTCAATCATCCACCACATGCCCACTGGCTGACTCGCCTTGATGCTTTGAATGTTTTTTTATATTGTTGTTGCAGCAGGGTGTTTGTTTTTCGCAGAGATCTTGAAATATGTAGCGGTTAACACATATGCTTTGACACCTAGATTATTCGGCTTCTCTGTATGATTTCCTGTCATTCGCTATTGTGCTATACTAGTAAAAAGGGTGTGTATAGTTGCAAAATAGACCACTCTAGATGACCAGTATGTAGAAGTGCATTGTTTTTGTGAGTTTTGAGTAAATAATATGCTAAATAAATGTTTCAACAAAAATTGTTTAAATAACTATAATTGTTCAAAAGCTTGGGATCAGTAAGATTGTCAAAATGTCTTTTTTTTTAAAGAAGATTAGAAAAAAAAAAAAAATTAAATTGTGAAATATTATTTCAATTTAAAAGAAAGGCTTTCTATGTTGATATATTTTAAAATGTAATTTATTCCTGTGGTGCAAAGCTGAATTTATTTTTAGCATCATTACTCCAGTCTTCAGTGTCACATGATCCCTCAGAAATTATTTTAGCTGATTCATTATCAATGTTGGAAACAATTGTGCTGAAAGGTTAAAGGGTTACTCCACCCCAAAATGAAAATTTTGTCATTATTCACTTACCCCCATGTCGTTCCAAACCCGTAAAAGCTTTGTTTGTCTTCGGAACACAATTTAAGATATTTTGGATGAAAACCAGGAGCTTTGTGGGTGTCCCATTGACTGCCAAGTACATAACACTGTCAAGGCCCAGAAATGTAGGAAAGACGTCGTCATAATAGTCCATCTGCCATCAGTGGATCAACCATAATTTTACAAAGCTACGAGAATACTTTTTGTATGCAAAGAAAACAAAGATAAAGGCTTTAGTCAACAATTCGTCTCTTCCGCGTTCCCATAGCGCCATTTTGGAGAGTATCCACTGGACGCACACAGTGTACGCTGTTTTCTGTCAGCTGCATCACATGGATATGCTGTTTTTGTTCAAATCAAAGCGTAAATAAACATAGAAAACTTATCTGTGTGCTGCGGCTGACAGAGAACAGCATATGCTGTTTGCGTCCAGTGGATACTCTCCAAAATGGCACTACGGTGACGCAGATATTATATTATTTTGTTGGAACCTGTGATACTTTAAGGATACTTTGATGAATAAAAAGTTAAAAAGAACAGCATTTATTTAAAATAGATTTTGTAATAATGTAAACTACATAAACTATAGTTTGTGGTCAGTACATTTTTATTCTTTCTTTTTTTTAAAGAAATTAATTATACTTTTATTCACAAGGATGTGTTAAATTGAGAAAAAAAGTAATAGCAAAGACTTATATTGTTAGTAAAGATTTCCATTTTAAATAAATACTGAAATGAGAATTCTTTAAAAACATTAAAAATCTTACTGATCTCAAACTTTTTAACAGCAGTGTATATAATTAATATATATAATATGTATAAATTCTAATATATAATACTAATTTTTACACAATAATTTAATTATTAATCTATTATAAATTGTTTTCAAAAAAATGTAATGCTATTGAAAGAAGTCTCTTAGGATCACCAAGAATGCATTTATTTGATCAAAAATACAGTAAACTGAAGCATTATGAATTTTTTACAATTTAATTGACCTTTTGTCTACTGTAATGTATTTTTATATTTATTTCTCTGATGGCAAAGCTGCATTTTTAGCAGCCACTAGTCCAGTTAATGACACATGGTACTTTAGAAATCATTCTAATATGCTGATTGAGTCAAGAAACAAAAGACATGTTATAAACATGATTATTATCATAATCAATATTAAAAACTGTTGTGTTGTGCTGGATTTAAATAGGAAGCTCAAACGGCATCATTATTTATTTATAGCTGTGGCGGGTGACGCTGTCAAATCACTAGCCAATTTCGGGGGTTACTTTTCGTAAATTATGTTCGCTCATTAACTTATTATGAATTTCATGCAAGCCAAATCTGTGCAGGTTTACTGCAAATACTTAATTAATGGGACATCATGGAGTATTGCAAAAACCAAACAAAATAGTGCAGTGCACTCATTTGCGAATACGTGATGAAGTCTGGTTGGACTTAGTGCGTATACGCGTTTAGATGTTCTTTCACTGCATGATTGAGTCTCTTAATATGCATTAAGAATGATCATATAATTCAAGATAAGGAGGCAGAAAATGTATATATTTATATCATTTCAATATCAACATCACACAAAGAGTGCTGTTTTTTTTTTTTTTTCTTAAAAATCAGCATGGTAACAAATGTGATATTGATTTCATATAGTAGTTGAATAAACAATAATTTAAAATCAAGAGACACCGTATTGGCTGTTGTGTTGTTTGCCTTATTGCACCAACAAAAATCATTCCAAACACAGCCACAGCATTGTTTTGCGTCTCTGGGCAACATGACAGTGTTTCGTTCCTGAATGAATGATTGGGATCAATTGCAATGATTCACTCAAGAGTGACTTACTAAAGTGCATCATCTTTGACTTACTAGTTTTCAAAGATGATGCACACTTTTAGAAAAAAAAAGCTTTTATAATAGTAAAATTGCCTATAAAAGGTAAAAATCCATTTAAACTTATTGGAAAATATTTAATTTATATCGCTGCTGTGAACTGACCATGCAGAATATATAGAATATAAAAAACTTTATGAGTCAGCTGCACATGGTAGTCCTGAAGATATTAGCACAATAACACAATCAGCAAAATAAACCTTTATCGATACAATCCAAGAAAATATTGAGAGATTTTTTGTCAATATCGCACACTCTTAGTGCTGACACAAAATGATTTGCAACAGTTGCTTTGTCACGTCCAGTGTAGACAGGCTCACGGTGTTTTTTTTTTTTGTTTTTGTTTTTTGGCTAGTAGAAGTTATGAATGGCCGGTAATTTAAAAATTTAATTTCAATCCCTGGACAATCCCAATAGACAACACACAGGGATTGAAATTACATTTTCAAGTTACCAGCCATTCATATATATATACGTACTTTTTTACATTTTGTAACTTTGTCACATTAATGTATCTTTGCTGAATACAAGTATTCTTCATACTAAACCCCAACTTAATGGTAGCCATGTATAGAGGTTTGCATTGGGATTTTTGTCTCTGGTAACACTTTAGAATAGGGAACACTTATTCACTATTAACTACAACTTTTCCCTCAGTACATTTCTAATTTGCTGCTTAATAATAGTTAGTAAGTTAGTTGTAAAGTTTAGATATTGGGTAGGATTAGGGATGTAGAATAAGGTCATGTAGAATAAGGCATTAATATGTGCTTAATTAGTACTAATAAATGGCTAATATTCTAGTAATATGCATGCTAATAAGCAACTAATTAAGAGACCGTAAAATAAAGTGTTACCTTGTCTCTTTGTCTTGTTCCATCATATCAAGATAGGTGGTAAAAATAATTGCGCTCAGAGCTAAAAATAATTGTGTCCCAGGTGTGAGCAGGTGTTAGTGAGTGTGTTTGTATAATTGAGCTGCTGTGCTGTTTTCAGGTGCTGTGGTTCTTCAGATCAGCTGTTTCTCAGAGGCAGAGAGGATTTACATGCTGGCCAAAGACACCAGCATCAGCGGCAAACAGCTCTGCTCACTCGTCATACCTGAGATCATGGTACACCATGTTTTTGCAAAGCCATACTGTACATCTGACGCTTTGTGGTTGCAACACTTATTTTATATGCTTTCTTAAACAAATCAAAAATTAACAGCCTGTCATTACTCACTATCATGTCATTCCAAACCTGAACTTTTTTTTTCTAGAACTATCCCTTTATTTTTTTATGAACTATCCTCTTTAAGTGTCCAAATATGTAACCCTGGACCACAAAACCAATCTTAAGTAGCACAGGTATATTTGTAGCAATAGCCAAAAATACATTGTATGGGTCAAAATTATCAATTTTTCTTTTATGCCAAAAATCATTAGGATATTAAGTAAAGATTATGTTCCATAAGGATATTTTTTAAATTTGCTACCATAAATATATAAAAACTTAATTTTTGGTTAGTAATATGCATTGCTAAG
This sequence comes from Cirrhinus molitorella, assembly GCA_033026305.1. Taxonomy (NCBI): domain Eukaryota; kingdom Metazoa; phylum Chordata; class Actinopteri; order Cypriniformes; family Cyprinidae; genus Cirrhinus; species Cirrhinus molitorella. The sequence continues at coordinate 17,042,300 of CM065129.1, forward strand.
AACTTCATTTTAAAAACACAATTTAAAGGCGATTTTCTCAATATTTAGTTTTTTCTGCACCCTCAGATTCCAGATGTTCAATTAGTTGTATCTCAGCCTAATATTGTCATGTCCTAACAAACCATACATCAATGGAAAGTTTTGATTCAGCTTTCATATAATGTATAAATCTCAATTTCAATTTACCCTTATGACTGGTTTTGTGGTCCATGGTCACATAATGGATATAAAAGCAGTGGAACCAACATCTGATTCAAAATATTCACCTGCATTGACTTAAATGTGATCAGTAGGTCACATGCTGTTCTTTGCAAAAGAGCTCCTAATGCTGGTCTAATTTTTAGATGGTCCTGCCCTCTAGTGGACAATAGACAGTCATTTCACTGACAAATTTAACCTATGTTATATTCTCTCCCCACAGCAAAGCAAGCTGGCCAAAGGAAGTTGCCCTCTCCTAGTCTTTGTCAACCCTAAAAGTGGTGGTCTAAAGGGCAGAGAGATCTTATACAGTTTCCGTAAACTTCTAAATCCTCACCAAGTGTTTGAACTGACCAGTGGAGGACCACTTCCTGGGTTAGAGCAAATTTCCTTTTGAATGATAGAAGATGCAAAGATGACACAGTATACAGAAATACAGTAATTTCCCTTCTCACATACAAGCTTGTGTATTGTACAGGCTGCACACGTTCAGAGACGTCCCTCACTTTCGTATCCTGGTGTGCGGAGGAGACGGCACAGTGGGATGGGTGCTGGGGGTTCTGGAGTCCATCCGGCACAAAATTGCCTGTCCTGAGCCAGCTATCAGCATCATACCACTGGGCACAGGTAAGTGATGGAAGAAAAGTTACTAATTTAATTCTAGTTTCCTGTCTATGTTAGTATCCATTGTTATTAGTGCTCAGTTCTGCTACATATGTTTGTCAGGAAACGATCTGGCTCGGGTGTTGCGATGGGGGGCGGGCTACAGCGGCGAGGACCCCTTCAACATCCTGCTGTCTGTGGATGAGGCAGAGGAAGTGCAAATGGACCGCTGGACAATTCTTCTGGATGCACAGGAAATGACAGAGGATGGCAAAGAGAATGGCTTCCTAGAGCCACCCAAGGTACATCATTAGTCTCCAAATTACAATATTTATTACAGTTGAAGTAAAAAGTTTACATACACCTTGTAGTAAATGCAAAATGTTAATAATTTTAGCAAAATAATTTTACCAAAATAAGAGGAATCATACAAAATGCGTGTTATTTTTTTATTTAGTACTGACTTGAATAAGATATTTCTCATAAAAAAAGGATGTTTACATATAGTCCACATTTATAAAATAATAGTTTATAAATTACCCCAGTCAAAAGTTTACATACACCTGATTCTTAATAGTGTGTTGTTACCTGAATGATCCACAGCTGTGTTTTTTTTAAATGATAGATGTTAATGAGTCCTTTGTTTGTCCTGAACAGTTAAACTGCCTGCTGCTCTCCCTTCAGGGCCCACAAATTCTTTGGATTTTAAGCATTTTTGTGTATTTTAATCCTTTCCAACTATGTCTAATAACTACTAACTACTAACAACTATCACTAAACAAAAAATAAAACAGCTGTGGATCATTCATGTAACAACACAGTATTAAGAATCAAGTGTATGTAAACTTTTGAACAGGGTCATTTTTTATAAATATACTATATGTAAATGTCTTTTATGTGAAATGTCTCATGAGTCAAATGAGCCAATCCCCATGTATGTGCAATGTTCTGATCCTGCTAAACGGTTGCAGAGGTACAATAATAATAATACAAAATGTAATAATTAATTATAATATTCTTTAAACTTTATAATTTTTTATTTATTAATGCTTTTGGCTCTGCTTTAGAAATGACCACTGCACACATTTTGCAAGGTATTAACGTGATGAATCAGTCATAACAGGGTTGTACCTGTCTGTGTTTTAGATTGTGCACATGAGTAATTATTTTGGGCTGGGAATTGATGCCGAACTTAGTCTGGACTTTCATCATGCGCGTGAGGAGGACCCAGACAAGTTTAATAGCAGGTGAGTATTGTTATTTCACCTCGAAAGGGTGGCCGTGTGGCTCTGTGATGGTCTCTGCATTTTAATTTTGTCATTGTTTTTGCAGGTTCCACAATAAAGGTGTATATGTAAAAGTGGGCCTGCAGAAATTGAGTCACACACGAAACCTTCATAAAGACATCAGACTGCAAGTGGACAGACAGGATGTGGAGCTACCCAGTATAGAGGGACTGATATTCCTCAACATTCCCAGGTAAACACACATCAGTCTCACACAAAGACTCTTCCGTTGTGACACTTTCACACATGTGAGTTTGTTGTTAAAGATTAAAGCTGCTGTATGTGCATCTAGTTGGGGTTCTGGTGCTGACCTGTGGGGCTCAGACAGCGACTCTCGGTTTGGGCGGCCAAGGATAGATGATGGGATGCTGGAAGTTGTGGGAGTTACCGGTGTGGTGCACATGGTGGGTTCTGACGCCTTTTTTCCATCTTTTATTTATTAATTTTGTGTCATTAATTACTCATCCTCATGTCGTTCCAAACCCATAAGACCTTTGTTTATCTTCAGAAAACAAATTAAGATATTTTTGATGAAATCCAAAAGCATGGACAGCAACGCAACTGACACATTCCAGATCCAGAAAGGTAGTAAGGATATTGTTAAAATGGTCCATGTGACATCAGTGGTTCAACCGTAATGTTATGAAGCTACAAAAATACTGTTTGTGTGCAAAGAAACAAAATTATTTTTATATTTCATATACTCTTGTGAATGTGTGTCGAAGACTGACATGGAAGAGAAGAAATTGTTATATAAAGTCATTATTTTTGTTCAATTTGCCCACAAACAGTATTCTCGTAGCTTCATAACATTACGGTTGAGCCACTGATTTCACATGGACTATTTTAATGATGTCCTTACTACTTTTCTGGACCTTGAACGTGTCGGTTTCTGTCCGTGCAGGGTCAGAAAGCTCTTGGATTTCCTCAAAAATAAACCCTTATGGGTTTGTAGTGACATGAGGTGAGTAACTGACAGAATTTTCATATTTGGGTGAACTATCCCTTCAAGAACCATCCAAAAGTTGGGGTCCACAAATTCTCTTATACTCACCTGTCTGTAGTCTGTATTTATTTAATCAAAAACAAAATAAAAACGTAATATTATACTATTATACACTGGTCTTCAGTTTCACATGATCTTAAAAAAAATAATAATAATATGATAATATGCTAATTTGGTGCATTTATTGGCTTTTCTCTAATTCATGTTGTAGATTAGATTTTTGTTGCATATTCTGTTTTCACATTATTTTAATATATTCTTTAATTTGTTCATTGTTTTTTTGTTTTTTTTTTAGGGTCAGGTTCAGAGTGGGCTGCGTTCTGGCATTCGTATTGCTCAGGGCAGCTACATTCGCATCACTGTGAACAAACCCATTCCAGTGCAGGTGGATGGAGAACCCTGGATACAATCACCTGGGCAGATCATCATCTCAGCTGCTGGACCAAAGGTGCTTTTATATATATACGTTTAACTCATTCAAACCCCCAATTTGCCTGGTTGGTTCAGTTTTTAGCTTAAAGGGTTAGTTCACCCTAAATAAATGAAAATTAGCCCATGGTTTACTCACCCTCAAGGCATCCTAGGTGTTAATGACTTTCTTTTTTCAGTCGAATTCAATTGGAGTTCAATAAAAATTGTCCTAACTCTTCCAAGTATTATAATGGCAAAAGAAGTCCAAAAAAAGTCCATCCATCAATAATAAAAAGTGCTCCATACGGCTCCGGGGGGTGAATAAAGGCCTCCAGTAGCCTGTAAGAAAAAAATCCATATTTGTGACCCTGAACCACAAAACCAGTCATAAGGGTCTGTTTTTGGAAATTGAGATTCATACATTATCTGAAAGCTTTCCATTGATGTATGGTTTGATAGGATAGTACAATATTAGGCCGACTATTTGAAAATCTGTAATCTGAGGGTCCAAAAAAATAAAAATATTGAGAAAATCACGTTTAAAGTTGTACAAATGTAGTGCATATTACTAATCAAAAATGAAGTTTTCATATATTTGCAGTAGGAAATTAACAAAATATTTTCATGGAACATGAACAACTTAATATCCTAATGATTTTTGGCATAAAAGAAAAATCTATAATTGTGACCCATAAAATGTATTTTTGGCTATTGCTACAAATATACTCCAGCGACTTATGACTGGTTTTGTGGTCCAGGTTCACATTTAAAATATATTAATCAGTTTTCTCTGGCATGCGCTAACTGTCATACGTGTAAGCCGTTCTGAGTGGATGACGTATGCATTGCACATGCGCCGCTGATCTCACAAACAACGTTTGTTTAGAGAAGCAAAGTTTCCTTACTTTAGCAAAGGAAAACCAGTCTTCTCTTGGCATGTATCGAAATCCTCTGACATTTTTCTTTACCCTTTTGTACTTCTAATTTGTGACCAATGTTTTTGTTTTGCTCTCTCCTCTCCGCTTCCACATTCGTCACTTCTCAGCAGCGCATGCACAACGCATACGTCCTACATCATCCACCCAGAATGGCTTCCGTGTACGACAGTTAGCGCAATCTAGAGAAAACTGATTATTACGTTTTAAATATGGATATTTTTCTTAGAAAAACACATCGATTCACTACAGGAGGCCTTTCTTCTCCCCCCGGAGCCATGTGATGCACTTTTTATTTATGGATTGATGCACTTTATTAGACTTATTTTGGACTGGTGAACAGAAACACCTGACCACTGCAGGGTTCCCACGGGTCATGGAATTTCTGGAATATCATGGAATTTTAAATGGTCTGTTCCAGACATTGAAAGTCAGGGAATTTTATCTTTTTTTTTTCCAAGTCATGGAATATCAGGGATTTTTGTTTTTGTATTTAATTTTATTGTGTTGTTTCACAAATTTTGCATATTGTTATGGTTATGAAACCATAAAAAAAAAAAAAACAGAAATTAATTTCTGTTGAAATAGTACAGATAATATGAGAGTGCATTTAACAAGTAAAAGCTAAAAAAAACATTTGTGAACAAGTAAATAAAAACAAGTAAATAAAGCTTTCAAATGGATGGATCCATTCATTATAGGTCATGGAAATTCAGCTTTTTAGTCAGTGAAAGTCAGGGGAAAGTCAGGGAATTTGATATTTGACTTAGAGTGGGAACCCTGCCACTGCCATTATAAAGCTTTAATTTTTTTTATATAACTCTGATTGGATTTGTCTGAAAGAAGAAAGTCATATACACCTAGGATGCCTTGAGGGTGAGTATATAATGGGCTAATTTTCATTTTTAGGTGAACTAAGTAAGCTTCATTAACATTCACAAGCCAGGTCTTCCCAATAGATTGCTTTGTAATTCACATCGTGGCCTCTTTTGTCTTTTCACAGTTAATTGCAAAAATGTTTCAGATGCAGATGTTCCAGAATTGTTAATTAACCAAAAGTCATTTCGTTTCAGCATTTTGCATTCTCTAAACTTCTGTTAGCCTTTAGTTCTAAAAGAAAGTTCTGTGTATTTAAAAAGTCTTTGTTCTCTGTTCTAGGTGTGCATGCTGAGAAAGTCCAAAGCCAAGCAGAAGAAACAGTCAGGCAGTTTGAAGGAAAGCCGTTCCGACAGTCCAGCTCCCAGCGATGGTGGGCAGTGACAAACCGCACAAACACTTCATTGACAGCCCTTTACTGTCACCTTGACAACTTTTCTTTTAGTTTGTCCTCTGTTCTTAGGGTATCAACATTACTTAAATGACTTTAGCTGAGCTAGAATGTGTTACACAGACATCTCTATCATCTCATAGTCTGTAGTGTTCAAATGCCCTGTCTGACGATAGCACTGCAGTCTGTTTCTCAGGACTTTAGCTGCCCTTGGCCTGTTTTTGGCCTGTTTTTGCCTTAGATTCATGCTGGTGTAGATATTTTCCTTGGTTTTATTTTGATTGCCAAACCACATCTTCCTTTCAAAGGGAATATTGTCTTAAAGTAGTCCATCACTGAAATGCTACAGCACATATATTTAATCACATTGTGCTCATCACAAATGCCAAAAATGCTGTCGCCAAGTTAAGATTATCACTTGCATTTCACATGATGGTGGCCTTTATGGTTCATGGTACATACTGTGACTCACCTGGTCACCTTTTTTGTCTTTGCAATGATTATTGGTAATGTCTTGAGGTTTATTTGCAAAAGCAGCCCCCTAGTAGCTTTCTACAAGTATCTGAACCAAAATAATGCAGTATAAATGTACAAACGACTTTAGTTCTTCTCCATTAAGAGCACATTTGATTGTAAAAGTGGGTCGGGGAGAGAATAATCACATTTGTATATCAATTTTGTAGCTCTCTCAGCTGTGAGACTGGAGGCGCAATCGTGCGCCTCGCCAAACGTGAGAAACAATCTGGCGTCGTCACGGCCATTTTGTAAGATGGATAAATATCAATAGCTTTTCAAACAAGTGTGGTACCGAAAAATACTGTGAAATGCTTAATAGTTGTGGATTTTGATGAATGTTTGTAAATTCTCTGCGATGTTTATGGACATACGCACCACTTTTGGTGTTAATAGTAATATAATGCTGTACGATACTTGATAAAACATTCCATGCAAGATCACGTAGCATAAGCGGTATTTAACATGGTGCCAGTTGGGGTAACTGGTCATATAAACCTTTAATTCAACGTAGCTTTATCATGTTCTAGTGAACGCATTGATTTGTAAGTAAATAAATATGTTACTGTTATCTGACATAGTAGACAGTCGTGTAAAGCTACTCGTCCTGTTGTAAAGCTGAAACTAGAGGCGAGCGCAGTGCTATTGCTAGTATTGGCTAGTGTATATGTGGTTTGTGTACAGTGACTAGTCAGCCCTGGATTCATGAGGCTGGCCTTAGATTTTGTATGTGTGCTCAGTTAGACACTCCGCTTCCCATCAGGCTTTTATTATTGGCAGGCTGTTGCCCTGTAAATGTGCTGGATGCAGGGCTCAGCCTCGGCCACCTACGGGACGACTGTCTTATCTCATCTACCTCGTCACTCCGAGAATCAAGTTCTGCCAAGATCTTCCAAAGACTTGCGCCTGCTTTCATCCTGCACTTCATGGATTGTGTCTGGGAGCATTCAGAATAGACCTTAGTCAGGTTAGATGCCATATCCTTTTTCATGTAAGAGTGTGTGCGATCATTTGTAAATTCTATAGGGTTGGCTTCCGGTCTCATCCACGTCCAGCTATTTTTAACTGTACAAAACAGTTCGTTTTGCTGCTTGATATTGCAAATTGGTGTTTTACCATATTATTTTAATGTATTATCTTATTATATTATGAACACACTGGTTTGTAGTGCAAACAGTTTTACTGTTTACTGCACGTTGTTATTCTTCTCTTTATTTGTGGCTAATGAACCGGAGGTCTCACCCATAGGCTTACTTTGGCATTGAAGAATAAGGTGGAGAAAGATCCTAGATCATATCATTTTAACAATTTACAACTAGAGCTACACGATTAATCGTTAAAAGATTGCAATCTTGATTCAAACATGCACGCAGTCTTATTTCTAAATGACAGTGATTCATCTGTGGTGTTAAACCGACTCAAAAAGAGCAGTTGTCCTTTTTAGGTAAGAAACTGCTTTTAAAAAAGTTTTTTCAACCATGTATGGTTTAAATATTACAACTGTGTTTTAGTGCCACGTAAAAAAAAAAAAATAATAAAAATTTAAGATTATGAAAATAAAGTCGTAATAATTTTAGAATATAGCCAAAATATTGCAAGAATAAAGCTGAAATAATGTGAGAATAATGTCTAGAAATTTCAAGAATAAAGTCGGAAGTGTTTCAAGAATAAAGTCAAAATTACAAGAAAAAAAATTAAATATTGTGAGAGTAAAGTCAAAATATTGTGAGAATAAAGTCAAAATCACAAGAATAAAGTCTAAATATTTTGAGAATAAAGTCAAAATATTGCGAGAACAAAATCAAAATTTTGCCAGAATAAAGTAAAAAACGCTTTGAGAATAAAGTCGAAATGTTTTGAGAATAGTCAAAATTACAAGAATAAAGTTGAAATATTTATTTTTGAAATATTTTTGTTGTCAAAATATTTTGACTTTATTCTCGTAATTTCGACTTTATTCTCGAAATATTTTGACTATATTCTCAAAATATTTTGCTTAATCTGATAATTTTAGATTTTACATTTTTTTTAACGTGGCACTAAAATGCAGTCGTAGGATATAAACACTATGGCAGCGATCAAAATACAGTATCTTCTTTTGAAAGTAATTGGCACTTTGAATATGGTTTGTTGATTACAATGTTGATTACATTGTTTTGCCACTAGGTGGCAACAAATGACTGTATTGTCATTGATTGATTTATTTGAGGAAAAAAATAAAAAATGCTGATTCATTCAGTATTCAGTATGAGTCATTGAATTCAAAAAAAAAAATTCATTCAAACGAATCAAACCTTTCTGAATAGACTGCAGCAATTAATATTTTATCACAACCTCTAGTAAATTTCATGTTATTTTGCTTAGTTCAGAATTGTGGGAGAATCATGATTGTCAATTTATGCAGCTCTACGAGTTTTTGTCTACTGAAAGATTTCATCAGAAAGACATTTCATCAGCTGAACCATTGGTATGTTGTCAAACAACAGTAACGTACTGTACTTCCTTCACAGCCTCATTTTCATCCCTGTCAGAAATTAATTATGGCACTACCCTGACTAAGGTCTATGATAATGAATATAAAAATCTTACCAGGACTACACAGCACTGCATCTTAAAAAAAAATCTGCTGATTTGCTGCAGATGGTTCAAAACTATCAAAAACCTTTTATCCTGAACAGCTTTTCACAAAATAGGACTGAAGATTTTTCTAATGCATCAGCTTTGCTTTAAGTCAAATGTCAAAAGTTTCAATGACAAAAAGAAGTATTTACAAAGTATCCTTTAATTTACAGTCTGCAACAGAACTGGAAAAAGTGAAAATCAGAATTAGGCATAAAAGTCTTCTGAATCAGTAATACATGTAAAAAACCCTCTGAGAATTAAATGAATAGTTTAAAGTTCCCCTGTAGTGAGAAAAACCATGTGCCAATCCACTAATCAACACCATTGCTGAGTATTTTCTCCTTTCCAAAGGGTTTCCCAGAAATGCGGTTTGAAACCACCCTCGTTTTGCTTTGTCACAAACTTCAGTAACCAATCACATCAATGGATAGAGTCCTATTATTAGCATGCAAAACATACCAATAGGATTACCAGCACAAAACCAAAAACTAAATAGAGCAAAACCACTAACTTAAATAATTACCTGCAGCAACAGTGTAAAAGTAGCCCGGAGTCAGACCCACCTTCAAACGACATATGCTCGCACATATGAGTTTTAAAGGGATAGTTCACCAAAAAATATTGTTTATCCACTTACGTCTAGGGCATCCAAGATGTAGATGACTTTGTTTCTTCAGTAGAACACAAACTCAAACCATTGCATTCTGTCAGTCATATAATAGCAGTCAATGGACACCAAACGTTTGAGAGTAAAAAAAACATGCACAGACAAATCCAAATTAAACCCTGCAGCTTGTGGCAATACATTGATGTCCTAAGACACAAAACAATCAGTTTGTGCGACAAACTGAACAGTATTTATTATTTTTCTACCTTTGATCCACCATAACGTCCATCTGTCCTGAGTGCATTCACAACAGCTTTGGCATATTACACGCAAGTGCCGGCTGTTGTGAACGCGCTTAGGAGAGATGGACGTTGCAGTAGGGCTATACGAATTCCAAAAACAAATACAATTCCGATTCCTGGAATTGAACAATCAATGCTTCACTGTTGTTTTTGAATTTTTTTTTTTTTTTTTGGAGGAACCCAATTTCACAGTGACTGCAGGATAATAAAGGTCATAGAAAGTAGCCTTGATACATTTCTGTAGCTCTGACTGATTTTAAATCATAATTTTGCCTGCATTGCCCATGAAATTAGTCATAGCCCACAGCTCAGCAGTGGACATGCGTTTACTGCGTGAATAAAACAAAACATGAAGTGTCTAAAAATACATGTGCACAGTTCAGCTGAATTATGCTTGTGGTGTATCTGTCAGTCAGATGTGCTCTCGGCCACTGAGCTGTGCTCTGCGTTTTCTTTCAGAATTATCTTTGGCTAATTGAAAGGTTAAAAAGTAGCATTTACTTAAGATGGAAATAAGATCAAGACCCTCGACCACATCGTTATATATTCTGTCCTGCAACTCTCAAAACTGTGGACAAAGCCAGTTCAAAATAATTTCTGAATCCTTTTTTGAACTGGTTCATTAAAACGATCCGAACTAACCTTTTCAGGGAAACAATTCAGACTTCTAATCTGCATCCTCAAACTCTGACGAGCTCAGTACAGACTTGTTTTCATTCAGTTTATTTTTGTGAATCAACATTTAATGACTTAGTAGCTGAGGTATGCAGCCTTCCATTTGAGAGGCACCAAGCTTTGTTGAACTGAAAACGGCTCTGAATGAGGAGTCGATTCCCTTTGGTGGAATCGATTCTTTTTGGAATTGATTCCAAGCCCTATGTTTTCAATGGAACAGAGGTAAAAAATTATATAAATACTGTTCCGTTTCTTGCACAAACCAATTGTTTCGTGTCTCAGGACATCAACATAGTCACGAGCTGCAGGGTTTAATTTGGATTTGTCTGTACATGTTTTTTTAACTCTCAAAGGTTTGGTGCCCATTGACTTCCATTATATGACTGACAGACTGCAACAGTTTAAGTTAAAAATCTTAATTTGTGTTCTACTGAAGAAACAAAGTCACCTGTATCTTGGATGCCCTGGGGGTAAGCAAATAAACATCAACTTTTCATTTTTGGGTGAACTGTCCCTTTAAGGGATACAATTTTGACTACAGGGGGACTTTTTATGGTTTTTAAAGGATAATACAAGACTTCCTCACCTTACGAATGTTTGTTGAAAGCAAAAATGCCACTAAAAGCACAAATTTGGTAAGAAAGTGTGACATGCTCAAACAAAACAGACACAAAAAAGTCCGAAACAAGTACTGGATTTCATTCAGCAATATGAAGACCAGTGTTACATATATTATGACTAGTTTATTTCCTTTATTTTAGTTCAATGACAGATCCAAGATGAAGCTGCAGTCTTCTCTCGCCGATTGGGCCTCTCTCGTGTCATTGGTTTGCCAGCGATGTGTACAGTGGTGATTTCTGCATTAGTTGTGCCTGTTGCCATGACAACCCCTCGGGCTAACGTGCTGTTCTGTGGTGTGGTTTGGCCCGAGCTCTGCGTTTAGTGCCTCATATAAGTGCTTCTAGAACTTCCGCGGTATTGCCGTACGTGTGCGTTTAACTCCATGCCATTCTGTTTGTTCTGCTGGTTCAGTGACTATGAAGTAGAACCGTGCTGTTCTAGGTCTATTTAGAGCTGATGTGCCTCCTAATAGGGTGAATTGCATGAAAACGCGTCACATTTCACCTCAAAAATCAAAGGAAAATTTCAAAATAATTATAATAAATTAAATTATTAGGATCACTAAGATTTTTTTTGTATTTTGACATTATTTTAATGACAATTAAGCACATTTTCACCATAATTCCCACTACTGTTTGTCATTAGATCATCCTTACTGTAGGTAGTGCATTATTATTATTTTTATTTGATTTTTTTTTTTTTTTTGCATTAAAAGGGAAAAATGACTACAATTCTGTACTTTTAAGACAATATCATGAAAATAATATCTTTAAACCAAGTAATTTTATCTTTCTTTTGATTTTAGGACGAAATATGACCTTGTTTTGTGAGATTCACCCAATAACTTTGTTCGGTCAAAACTGTTTAAAGTTATTTTACCTCCTTGCGTGATTGAAGTTTTCGGATTACTTGTAAAGTGGGTTAGAATTAATGTTCTGAGATCTATATAGATGTATATTTTTGGAGAGACTATGTTTTTAATTTGATCTGTAAAGATATTGCACTGACTGTACTGTTTTAAAGATGCTTTTAAGTGTACATTGTGTTTAATGAATATTAAATAACTAAATGTATAGATATATCATCAGCTGTATAACAGATGGATGTGTCCAATGAAAAAAAAAAAAAGACATAAATTTGGACTTTTTAATACAGTTCTGGTCTGTATTTTTATTTTGCATGATTTTCAAAGTTCCTATTGTACAAAGTAACAAACTTGATCATTCATATAGCACCAAATGTGATCCATAAATCACTCTGTGTGCCTTTTTTCTACAACACATGGATTAGTAGTTCAGTCAGGTATTTACAACAATAATCAGCAAATCATCTAATTATTTTACACTTAATGATTTTCAAGTTTCCACGGTATAAATGATTTAAAAATAGTATGAAATAGTATCTTCTCAAATAAATAGTTTAAATGAGAATATGATCTGGAATAGGCACAACATTTAAGTGATAAGTTCACTTCCAGAATAAACATTTCCTGATAATTTACTCACCCCCATGCTATCCAAAATGTTCATGTCTTTTTTTCTTTAGTTGAAAAGAAATGAAGGTTTTTGAGGAAAAAGTTCCAGGATTTTTCTCCATATAGTGGACATCAATGGGGATCAGTGGGTTGAAGGTCCAAATTGCAGTTTCAATGCAGCTTCAAAGGGCACTACATGATCCCAGCCAAGGAATAAGGGTCTTATCAAGTGAAACAATAAGTAATTTTCTAATAATAATAATAATAATAATTAATATACTTTTTAATCACTAATGCACATCTTGCACAGAAATTGTTATTCTGGAAGTGAACTAATCTTTTAAGGGCAGTATGAAGCGAGGGCTCAGCCCAGGTTAATATTCCCACCATACAATGTGATGAGAAGAATCATGGCAAAGCCTGTTAGGATTCCTGCATTCTGGATCGCAAAAAAAATAACATCGGCCCTCGTGCTCTGCACTTGTTCACTGGCAATCATGTTCATTTCAGGCAGCTAGGTGAGAGAGAGAGAAAGATGGTCAGTATTTGCTCAGCTAACACAGATGTATCTTCCGTGTGGTCATTAAAAGTTGAGCCAAAATCATTGTCAATAATGCACTGGAAAAATATGTTCAAACATGTATGCTTTAAAGGGATAGTTCATCTAAAAATGAAAACTAAGTCATTAATTATTTGCCCTCAGGTCTTTTCAAAACCGTATCTTCAGAACACAAATGAATATATTTTATAATGAAATCCAAGAGCTTTCTGCTCCCGCAGTTGCATTGCTGTCTATGCAGGGTCAGAAAGCTCTCAGATTTCATCAGAAATATCTTAATTTGTATTACTGAGGCAAACAGGGCATTTCTACAGTGCATCTGTAATTATAACTACGTTTTTTTGAGTCTGCCTCCATGCCTCTAGGTGTCAGTATAGGACCAGAATGATTTGAATGATTTCTTATTGAGCTCAAATCATAGGAAATAAAACCCTTACCCCTGGTTTCACAGACAAGGCTTAAGCCTAATCAATAAATAATGAATTAAAATTAATAATAAAATAAAAAAGTCTGAGCTGTTTCAACTGAAAGAAACAAGATGGACACCAGTAATGTTTTTTCTTCTAAGGCACATTTATAAAAATGACTTAAATGTCCTAATTGAACTATGGCCTAATCCTGGCTTTATCTAAGCCCTGTATATGAAATCAGGCCTAAATGTTACAAGTAAGAATGCTAGCATTGAATTACTGTTCCATTCACAAGTTTAAGAGTTGATGTCACCAAAGCTCCTTTTACCTGATCAAAAATACAGTAAAAACTGAATATTGTGATATTTAAAGTAAGTGTTTACTATTTTAATGTATTTAAGAATATTTTTTTTCTTCCTGTGATGGCAAAGCAGCCATTACTCTAGTCTTTAGCGTCACAAGTTTCTTCAGAATTCATTGTAATATGTAATTTTAGGGCTGTCACTAACAATTAATTTGGTAATTGAGTAATCTGTTGATTAATTGAGTAATTGGATAATTATAATTTTTTATAAAATAGACCCAAGTTAACAGCCTTTACAATGACTTAAAATACATACATAATCGCAATGAGGCAATAATAATTAGTTCAAATAAAGTATCAAAAGCAAGCAGTCGTGGTTTTTATGAACGAAAGTGTTAAAATACATAATGTATTATAAACAGTAGAGCATTATAACAAATGCCTGCAGAGGGCACCAACGCGCTTGCCGATTGTTTTTACACTAATATTTGTTTAATCCTTGTTTAATATTGACTCAACAAACAGAGAGCGAGGGTTTAAACGTTTATTTTGAAATCGTGATGAACATATTGAGCATATTGAGAAACATACTGATGTATTCTCCTGTGTTTGCGAAGGTTTATGAATGCTTTACATTACAAATCTGATGAAATTATAAAAAAAAAAAAAAAAAAAACTAATCTGATTATTATAAACCCAAACTCACAACATGCAGAGATGGAGTTTGAGACGCTCCATGTAAATGATAACAGTTCTCATGTAGCAGCATTTACAGTGAATGGAGCCGATCTGAGACACATGTACATCAGTGGCTTTTTTTACCGGGTATACTGAGTGCTAAGACCCCCCTCCCAACCCCCAACCTGCTTTTAGGACAAACCTAACGAGGAAAACACTGTGGCATGTGTCGATTTGAAAGTATGCACATTTCCTACCTTATTTGTGAATAAATCTCATCTCCAATCTTTCTTGTATCGTTTCAGGTTTATCTATAGTTATTTTCATGCTAGAAAAACAGCTGCTTTTCCAAATAAAAACCGCCAAACAACGTTTACACGTATTCCTTAATGATACGTAATATTCAGAGGGTGGGGTGGTGGAGGATTCCCCGTTCTATATCTCTGCTTCGACTAAATTATTTTATTATTAATCACCAGTGAATATAACTCCCACCCAGGTGATACTACGATCATGCAAAATGCAGATAATAATATATTTAGAATATTGACAAAACAACAATTAAATAAAGAAAGAAATCAGATTTTATTATTTCCTCTTTTCCCCCTATTTGTTAATATTATTAAAAAAATAATAATAATAATAAAATAAAATAAATAAATAAAAACATTTTTATATACTTTTATATTATATTATACTATATTTTTATTTAAACCACTTAGGCATGTTGACAATAACATCTTCAACACGGTCTATAGTTTTCAGTGGAATTTAAAATTTTGAATTGCTTGAAATTAGGAAAATATACAGTTAAGATGTTTTTTTATTTGATTTAGTCAAGTCAGTTGTGCATCAAACACATTGTGATTTTCGGCAATCGAGATCTGCCAGCAACAGCGCATTTTTCCGCTTGGGCAAGCGCTTCGCGGACAGCTTACCTCGCCAATGAAATCACGCGCATACCAGCGAAACAAGTGAACGCGCATCTATCCTGAGGAGTCATAGCAAAAGAGCGGAGGCTAGTAAGCTGTGGAGAATCCATTTGCCCGGAAGCTTCCGCATGTAACATTTACGGAGAATTACCGTTGTTTGGAAAATAAATAATTTGATGTACTTATTCCCAACTCTTTATTACACTTTAAGTTACATCACAAACGACAAGGGCTCAACTCATAACCATGTTTATATTAATTAACCCCGTGATCGCAATCTCTCAGACGGCCTGGGTATGCGGAGCATTAGCAGCTTATATGGACAGAACGCCACTGATGTACATAACATACACATATGTAAACAATTAAAGCGCATTTATTAAACCCACATTTATATATTTAATTGAATCATAGCATTTGTGAATTCTTAATAGCTTTATGCTTTGAAAATTAAATTATGATTTTTAAATGGGTATTTTGCTGAATACTTGACAGGAAAAATGCAATCAAGGATTTTTTTTTTAAATCGAATACTCGAATCAACGAATCGTTACAGCCCTAACTAATTTGCTACTCAAGAATCTTTTCTTGTTATTTGAAAACAGTTGTGCTGTTTAATATTTTTTGTGGAAACGACACTTTTTTTTCAAGATTCTTTGAACAAGAAAATGCAAAAAAAAAGTATTATTAAATTCTTACCTAGTATTTTTTCCAGTACAAATAAAAATTCTTAAATTAAGATACACATACTTGAGAAGCAAAATGAATATTAAGTCTGTATGTTTATGCTTTATACAAGAAAGTGGGATAAGAAATATAATTTAAAGGAAAAACAAGATTACTTTTTTGATGTCATTGGATATTTTTCCTTGTTCTAAGTATAAACTCAGTTTATTTATTTAGTTTTTTTCAGAAAGACTTATCTTGTCATTTTATTTCTCAAGTAAAAGTAATTTTGTTTGTTTGTTTATTTATATTGGAAAACAAAATGTAAAAAATTTTGCAGTGTTAAAATAGAATTCTTTTCTGACATTATAAATCTCTTTATTTTTATTTTTGACGATTTAAAGAATTAGTTCACTTCCAGAATAAATATTTCCTGATAATTTATTTACCCCCATGTCATTTAAGATGTTCATGTCTTTCTGTCTTCAGTCGGAAAGAAATTAAGGTTTTTGAGGAAAACATTCCAGGATTTTTTTCCATATAGTGGACTTCATTGGGGATCAGCAGGTTAAAGGTCCAAATTGCAGTTTCAATGCAGCTTCACATGGCTCTACGTGATCCCAGCTAAGAAATATGGGTCTTGTCTAGCAAAATGATATGTCATTTTCTTTTAAAAAAATTCTAATTCTATACATTTTAACCACAAATGCTTGTCTTATCTCGACCTCACACATTACATAATCACGTTGGGAAGATCAAAGAAAGTCAAACGCCCTTTACAAAAAAAAAAGTAAAACAACGATATCAGCCGATTTTAAAGTTGGAGGAGAAAAGCAAATCGAGTTTTTCGCCCTAAACTACCTTATTGAACTGAAGTACACAGATGAAGAACTAACCCCGTGTGACCTTTCCAACATGATTATGTAATGTGTTAAGTCACGCATGCACATCGCAAAGCTAGTAAAAAAACAAGCATAGTTTGTTATACAAGTATATACATTTTTATTTTTAATTTTAATTTAGAAAATTGACTAATTATCAATGATTAATAATCATTGACTGATAAGATTATTTCACTAAATAAGACCCTTATTCCTCAGCTGGGATTGTGTAGAGTCTGCATTGAAACTGCAATTTGGACCTTCAACCCGCTGATCCCCATTGAAGTCCACTATAAATGGGAAGAATCCTGGAATGTTTTCCTCAGAAACCTTCATTTCTTTGCAACTGAAGAAAGACATGAACATCTTGGATGACATGAGGGTGAGAAAATTATCAAAAAAATTATTCTGGAAGTGAACTATACATTTATAAAAATCTACATTTCTTGATGAATGTGATCAAATGTTATGTGCTGTAGTTTCTAACCCACACTGTTCTTACCATATCAGCCAAGGAGATGTAAAGGAACATGCCACCAGCGAAGGCAAAGATGATGCTGGGGGCAAAAGCGCTACCCAACAAGATGCCCAGGACCAGACCAAGGTAGCAAGACATAGCAGACAGCAGGTTGAAGAAGACAGCCTGAGGAACGCTCAACCCTGCGTTCAGCAGGATAATAAAGTCACCTACAGGGGGAGACAGAACACAAATATGCTTCACTTTTAGTGAAGATCAACATTCAAAGGGCAGTAGTCATAGAGGTGGTTCGGCACAGGGGTAAAAGCTCAGAGATGAGAACATTTCCGATTGAGTCTCTTACCCAGCTCATGAGGGAATTCCTCACAGACGATAGCAATAGAAGTGCTAAAGCCACTGAGAATAGACACGGTGAACGAGGCGCCGATGGCCAATCCATCAATGAAGTTGTGCAGAGCATCACTAAGGGAAATCATCCATGCCACTGTCTTCACGTTGGCCAGCCCTCTTCCTCTGAGCCATCTGCAAGACCCCTGCAACGACGTTCACGTCTAAATTAAAGCCTCATTTCTGACTAACAACATTACTGTACCCTCTTGAGCTACAACCCTGGGTTCATATTTCAAATACTATTTACTTTTAGCCCCGAGGTCTAACTTTTTGTATTGTTTTAGGGTCGAAATGCATGGTGTTCGTGATGTAGGTCAAAGCTCAGAAGACAATCTTGTTTCTGCTGGCAGCTGTGACAGATGAAAGCAAACACAGCTGTGCGTCTCTACCGCTGGATTGTAAGTTGCACTGACCTGTACACTATGAACTTCTTCATTTCTGTATCAAAAACTGCTTTTTTAAAACTCCAAACACTCTAGTCATGTTGTGTTACATGCTAATGACACTGAAACAGCTGATTGGGGGTTTCCAAGCTTGGCTGAAGGTGAACTGTAATCACATGACCTTAGAGTCTTAGAATCAGGTTTAACCATTGACTGCAGTCTGCTGTTGCACTTAATAAGAGTAATAGCCTGGTTGTCATGACAAATAATTAGTATTTATCTATATTTGATAATGACACCTTAAAGTAATCTAATATTGCTTACTGTTGCGGCAATCTTTATAGCTGTCATAAAAATAAGAGGTGTTTATTAATAATATATATGACATAATTGCTTACATGGGGATTTGAGCAAATCTATAACAGATCTAAGTAGGCCTATTATAGGGCCCTATGAAATCCGTTTTTCGTTTTTGTTTTAATGGTTAAATTAAATTGATTAATCAAAAAATTCTACATTTTCAAAAATGTTGAAAATTCAGTTCAAATTCTGGTTTTCATTCATTTTCTGAATTCCATTTTCATGGTTTCATTACATTTTAACAATCAAAACCATTAATAAATAATTTATTTTTATAAAAAGAAAGAAAACCAATGTATTATTATTTTATACCTTTTTTTAATAAATACTATGTTTTGTATGTACATTTTATGGTAAATTATTTTCCCTGTAAATATTCCTTGAATAATGTTTTGATAAAATGTTATTACTAGTAAAACAGTTGAAGTCAAAAGTTTAAATACCCTTGCAGAATCTGCAAAATGTTAATTGTATTGTTACCTGAATGATCCACAGCTGTTGTTGTTGTTGTTTAGTGATAGTTCTTCATGAGTCCCTTGTTTGTCCTGAACAGGTAAACTGCCCACTGTTCTTCAGAAAAATCCTCCCGGTCCCACAAATTCTTTATTTATTTATTTTTCAGCATTTTTGTGTATTTGAACCCTTTCCAACAATGACTGTATGGTTTTGAGATCCATCTTTCCACACTAAGGACAACTGAGGGACATGCAAATATTACAGAAGGTTCAAACGCTCACTGACGCTTCAGAAGGAAACAATGCATTAAGAGCCGGAGGGTAAAAACTTCTTGAATTTGAAGATCAGGGTAAATTGAACTTATTTTGTCTTCTGGGAAACATGTAAGTATTTTCTGTAGCTTCTGGAGGACTTTTCAATACTATATGAAAAAAATATGATATTTAGGCAAAATAAGAAAAATGCACACCTCTTTATTCTCTGCAAAAGTTTACACCCCTGGCTCTTAATGCATTGTTTTTCCTTCTGTAGCATCATTGAGCGTTTGAACCTTCTGTAATAGTTGCCTATGAGTGCCTTAGGACCTCAAAATCATACCGTCATTGTTGTACACAAAAATGATAAAGAATTTGTTGGACCTGCAGGATTTTTCTGAAGAACAGCGGGCAGTTTAACTGTTCAGGACAAACAAGGACTCATGAACTATCACTAAACAAAAAAATCATTCAGGTAACAACACAGTATTAGGAATCAAGTGTATGTAAACTTTTGAATAGGGTCATTTTTATAAATTCAACTATTATTTTCTTTTGTGGACTATATGTAAATGCCTTTTATGTGAAATATCTTATTCAGGTCAGTACAGTACAGTAAACAAAAAATAACATGCATTTTGCATGATCCCTCTTATTTTTGTAAAATAATTAACATTTTGCAGATTCTGCAAGGTGTATGTAAACTTTTGACTTCAATTGTAGTTCTATCATTACATTAAGTAATATATTTCTGCACAGTTTCTTTATTTTTATTCTGATGGGTTGCTGTGAAGACCTTCTTATTTGTGATATGATATTTCTCAGAAGAAATGGTAAAATGCTCATGTAGTGACTCTTAGAGCAGTTCTAGAGATTATGTGTTTATGTACTCATATATTGAGCCGACAGAGGCCGAAAACACTGAGCATTACACAAGCTTTAGTTTTGTGTAGTAAACAAAACCGTGCATCTACACCATTCATTTACACAGAGACACAGAAAACATGCAAGAATCATATTTAAATAGTATCTGCTGGCTTAATATTTACAGACTCTATTCCATATTGCGTTTTGATTTAAATGTACTGACCTACTTTTGATTTATTCATCTCAAAGAGCTTTTTTCCAAAGTGTTAGCTATTTTTATACTGTTTATTTAACTTACAGCTATATTTAGGGCATTTGCGTATCTTTTGGCCTTATGTGTAGTTTTTGTGAGATCTGGCCAGTTGTACCTGCTCCACCGGGAGGTCAGAGGTTATGCTGGTTTTTTCGCTACTGGTAAAGTTGAAGTCAGAGTCCACCGTATTGATGACACCGTTCTGGATGTTCTCTGAGGGCTGGAAGTGACTGTGACCATGGCCATGCTAAAGTAAAGGAAATCATATAATTACTGTAGATGGTTTTAAAGAACATACATGCTAATATACAACATACCTGACATTGACCAGGAAGCTTTGCCCATTTGCTTGCAGTTAATTGGAATTATACACTACCAGTCGAAAGTTTTTGAACAGTAAGATTTGTAATGTTTTTTTCTTCTGCTTACCAAGCCTGCATTTATTTGATCCAAAGTACAGCAAAAGCAGTAATATTGTGAAATATTTGTACTATTTAAAGTAACTGCTTCCTATTTTAATATATTTTAAAATGTATGTATTTCCTGTGATCAAAGCTACATTTTCAGCAAATCAGAATATTAGAATGATTTCTGAAGGATCATGTGACTGGAGTAATGATGCTGAAAATTCAGCTTTAAAATCAAAGGAATGCAATTACATTTTAAAATATATTCAAATAAAAAACAGTTCATTTTAATAGTAAAAATATTTAAAAAATGTACTGTTTTTGCCATACTTTGGATCAAATAAATGCAGGCTTGGTGAGCTTTTTTCTTACTGTTACTAACTTTTGACTTGTAGTGTATATGTATATTAAGTATGAGATAAACCCAGTGAACAGTTCATTATCACAAAAAAAGCTTTTATCACCTTGAAGGAGCCATTTTAGCGATAATGACCAGCTGACTGTACACTATCCTGCTCATTGTGCAACTACTGTATTTAGCAAATATCAGATGTTATATTGGTTTGAGTGTAAATATTTAATTACACAAAAATCAAGTACTCCAGAGAGCTGTGTAATTATGTATTTTATTATTTTTGATGAGTTTTAAATTATATGAAGACTACAAAATTAATCAGTTAATCAATACTACATGAATTAAGCTCTTATACACCATTTACATGAACCCACCTCATGTTCTGGTTTCAGGACTATCCTGAGGATTTTTTCAGTGACGTACAGTGCGTAGAATCCACCAAAAATCCCAACAGCTTTGAAAACGTAACCGTCTGCATTTGGGTCGAACCCAAAGGCCTGTTCAATAAGAGGTATTGATAATGTAACTGTGTCTTTGAGCAAGTTAAACCAGATACCCAGAGTTCCCCGTGTACACATGCACTTTACTAGTTCAAGTTAAACTGCAAACCTAAATAAATATTACAACATGCAATCATTGCAAAACAAATTTGACGTCATGCAACAATCATGTCATCACATATCAGAAAACATTTGCAACATTTGTCCTCTTCTAAATAATGTAAATGAATGAGTTCAGTTCAAAGAGCATTTAGCATTTTATTATGATGCAATCAATATAAACATAAATAATCAGCATCAGCATCATGGTGCTGATAAGAAGGCAGTTAAAGATGTAAAATGGTAGCTTGTCAGGTGGAAGTTGATTTCAGTGTTTCTATGAAGCAAGAATGAACCAGTCTGGGTTACTGGGTTCATAATCATGTTGCATTTTACCTCAGGTATAAGTTGGAGAGCAGCATTGGAGAAGAGCGTGCCAACAGCTAGACCAATGAAGTAGGTGAGCACTTTGGGAAAGTATGGCTTTTTAGTTACAGGAATGAGAGTCAAGCCCAGCAGTGAGGCCAGATTAATGATGGTGACAGCCAAGAAGCCAAATCCCCATACTGTGTGCAGAAAGAAAAATGAAAACTCACAGCTACATTTAGACACTGGGGTAAACATTTCACTTCAAAAAAAAAAAAAAAAACACAAATTATGCAATACTGCATTACAGTCCTTTTTAGTCTATTATACTGTTATATATCTTTGTTTAAAAACAAATTAGAATAAAAATAGTACATGTACACTTTTTTATGTTTTTTTAATAAAGTCTCTTCTGCTCACCAAGCTGCATTTATATATTCAAAGTACAGCAAAAACAGTACATTTTTAAAATACTTCTACTATTTAAAATAACTGTTTTCTATTTGAATATATTTTAAAATGTAATTTATTCCTGTGGAGTAGAATTTTTTCAGGTTTCTTTGATGAATAGAAAGTTCAGAAGAACAGCATTTATCTGAAATAGGAATCTTTTGTAATGTTATAAATGTCTTTATCATCACCTCAGGTAAATGCTGATCTTTGGATCTTTCTATTCATCACAGAATCCTGAAAAATGTACTCAACTGTTTTAAACATTAATAATAATAATGAATATTTCTTGAACAGCAAATCAGCATATTAGAATTATTTCTGAAGGATCATGTGACACTGAAGTAATGATTCTGAAAACTTAGTTTTGATTACAGAAATAAATTACATTTTAAAATATATTCAAATAGAAAGCAGTTACTTTAAATAGTAAAAATATTTCACAATATTACTGCTTTTGCAGTATTTTGTATCAAATAAATGCAGAAGAAAACAAAAAATCTTACTGCTCAAAAACTGGTAGTGTATATAGTGATCTTTCATCTTTCAAGTTTAATGAAAGAATATTGTGTTTTGCATTTCTATTTTTATAGTAAAAAAATATATTTTTTATTTAAAGTAGGATAAAAGCAGTACAAAATAGGATCATATTTCACAATGAGGTGTCATTTGTTAACATTAGCTAATGTGTTAACTAACATGAACAAACAATGAACAATACATTTATTACACTATTATATATATCTTTGTTAACGTTACTTAATAAAAATACAGTTGTTCCTTGTTTGTTCATGTTAGTTTACAGTGCATTAACTAATGCAAAAAAAACACAACTAGTGATTTTAAAATTGCATAAGTAAATGCTGAAATTAACATTAACTAAGATTAGTAAATGCTGTAAAAGTATTGTTCATTCTTAGTTTATATTAACTAATGTTACCTAATGAACCTTAATGTAAAGTGTTACCAAATAATACAAATTCCTACATCATTATTATTTTATTATTATTATTATTTTCGATAGGTTGAGATGAAAAATGACTTTACTAATATAAAGTATTTATTAAACTTTATATATAACCTACTTCAGGTGGCAAACTTACCATAATTCTCTGCCATTCTTCACACTGAAAGGATATGAAATCTAAATGTATGCTGGTTTACATTTATCAGGAAGGTCTACTTTGAATACTATAGACTTGGAAAGTCCAAATATGAAGTATTCAGCAGAAGAAGACTCACCACGAAGATCGCTGTGTACTGGAGGTTCAGTTGAACAGGGTGGCAGTACAGCTTGGTTAAGCAGAGCCGGGCAAACAGTGACCAGATGTTCCTCTGTCAGATGAGATAAATTCTGAAGCCCATAGTGCACCAGAATATCTTCTCCAGACACACACTGATAAACAGAAACGCAAGTCAATGAGATAAGACTAAGAATGACACAACTAATCCAATTAAACAGTATGTGTATGTATAATTATATGTATGCTCTCAAATCTGTGGCACACAATCAGATATCTAAAAATATAAAAAGCCAAATATTATTTACAAGTTCAGTAAATAACTTTTAGTAAGCTAACTAAAGTTACCAGATTACCTGACCATGCAGAGGAATGTTCGGATCCAATTTGTTTTGCACGATTGTTTCCAATAAACTCTTAATGCCATTGAGATCCAGTGAACCGTTTTCTCCGTAAACAGCCACAATATCCTTCACGAAAACCTGCTGCAGAGAGCTGGCTCTTAATCCTGAGATTACAGTTATTAGAAAGCCTATGAACACATGAGCAAAAGATTTGGGAATGCCTGCCATGCTTACAGACCCCGCGTTTCAGTCTGAAGCGAGCCGAATGAAGCAAAGCAGCGAGAGTTTTAAACGTCCAGTCAGGAGATTATCCGGGGAGCAGCGTGCGACTCTAGAGGACTCAATCTAACACAACAGATCAGCAAGCAAAGTTGCATTTTTAAGAATAAAGATAAGAACTATTAAAAGAGTTAATTATTTCTTCACTATTAGTATTCTCGGTGACCTGACCAGTATGTCGCGCCTCCATTTGGCACAAAGCCAACCATGATAAATTCCGCTTGTTTCACCCACAAACAAACTAGTAGCTACTCAAGCCTGTAGCCTACTGGGGACAAAACATCTTGACTGTAATCCAGCAGAAGTGGCTTCATCAAAACAATCCAGTTGATGTGTTTAAATACATTCATTTACATTTAAGTAGCCTTTTCAAGACACTAATGCAGCCAAAATTACCAACTAGTTAACTGTGTGAACAGAATGTGAATAAAAACGCCGTACTTTATTTATAACTAGTAAACATTGCGTAATTTATTAATTGTGGGCGGGGAAGTGGGCGGAGCCTGCATGTAAATGAAAAACAAGACACTGGGAGCAAATATGTTTTAATTAATTATGAATAGGGACACTTTTGACTACTTGAATCTTTAATCTATTTATTAAGACATGTCCATTCTTTCGATTAAACAGTATATGTTATAAATAGTACATTTTATAAAGAAAAACATTTTATAAAAACATATTTGTTAACACAAATTACTCTTTAAAGCATTTTTTTCTTTAAAATCATTTCAGAGGGCAGAAAAGTTGGCCTTATTCAAGTAGCATTGTTTCAAATGTTTAATTAAGTTTTTGAACAGCAAGATTGTTAATGTTTTTTTTTAATAATTAGTAATAATAATAAAAAATGAATAATTTTAATAATAATTCTCCTCACCAAGCCTGCATTTATTTTATCCAAAATACAGCAAAAGCAGAAATATTGTAAAATATTTGTACTATTTAAAATAACTGCTTTCTATTTGAATATATTATATGAATATAATATATTTAACATTTTCAGCATCATTACTCAATGTCTCCAGTGTCACTTGATCCTTCAGAAATCATTCTAATATGCTGATTTGCTGTTCAATAAGCATGTATTATTATTATTATTTTTTTTATTTTTTTTTTTCCATATTTAAAACAGTTAAGTATTTTTTCATTTGATGAATAGAAAGATACAAAGATTAGCATTTATCTGATATAAAAAGCTTTTGTAACATTATACACTATTCCATTCAAAAGCTTGGAGTCCGTATTTTTTTTTTTTTTTCCTTTTGGGAAATTATAGAAATTAATACTTTTATTTAGCAAGGATGATTTAAATGTATCAAAAGTGATGAAGTTTATAATGTTACAAACTTTCTATTCATCAAAGAAACCTACATTTTTTTTTTAAATATATTCAAACAGAAAACAGTTATTTTACTAGTAAAAATATATAAAAATTGTACTGTTTTTGCTGTACTTTTGATCAAATAAATGCAGGCTTGGTGAGCAGAAAAGAATTCTCCAAAAACATTACAAATCTTAGGCTACTGTTCAAAAGCTTTTGACTGGTAGTGTTACTTAATGCTAAATTAATTAAAATTAGCTAAATCTTTGAATATACAAAATGATTAAGTAAATATATTCCCAAAATAAATTATTTTATATTAATAAATACATTAGGATTTTCTTAACTCAAGGGGACGCGGTAGGAAACTGCATCTGGAGCAAAACGTCTAGAAAAAAATTGATCTTGTTAGTTCTACTGAAAACTATGCTTTTAAATATTTAGTTTATATTAGAATCCTATACAGATAGGAATCATTAGTATCGATTAAAAATGTACACTTGAAAAACTGAAAGGAATCCAAAGAGTTTCTAGTGTATGTATCCTGTACAGCACCGCCATCTACCGGTGCAACTGAATGCAGCACCACCGATCGTAATGAGCGTAGAAGAAGAGTTACTTCCGGCAGTGAATGAACGCTGGGATGGCGCTGCACCATCAAATGGAATTCGCCCTCTGTCATGTGTACTGATCCGGTTTCTTCAAAGACACCCACATCTCCGTCCTTTTAGCTTGAGGTATATACTTATTTATTTACGTTTATTCATACGCAGTTTGTTTTAAAGTTTTTTGTAGGCTTGCACAAGCAAGCAGTTTGTCAAACCATAACGTTTATATACAACTCTACTG
The DNA here is from genome assembly GCA_033026305.1 of Cirrhinus molitorella. Classification (NCBI taxonomy): domain Eukaryota; kingdom Metazoa; phylum Chordata; class Actinopteri; order Cypriniformes; family Cyprinidae; genus Cirrhinus; species Cirrhinus molitorella. Next base: position 17,068,842 of record CM065129.1, read on the forward strand.
CAGCTTCCTCACTGACAGCTGATTAGATTTACAACAGGCGGTCAGTGTGGGATGTTCACACACTGTTCTTCTTTTCGGGACAATATGAGAATTAAAATAATCATTTTAAGGTCAAAATAACAAGATTAACTAATGGAAGTGTCATTGTTCAGTTATCAGGAGTTGCTCAATAGTCACTATCATGAATGAGAGATTACGACATGTCAAATGCCGAATTTATGTTCACACTCAGAAACTAAAGTTCTTTTCTGGTGTCAAAAGCGCCCTGTTAAGTTTGATAATATGTCAGAGATATGCCATTTGCACTTGTAAGTGTGTGTTGTGCTCCTAAACTCTCTAAACTGCTCAATTCTTACATGTTGGAATGACTGCTGGGTCATGGCTTGTGTCAAATTCTGATTAAATGTATTTTGTTCTCTGCAGAAGAATGTTTTTTTGTCAATGGGTGTGAGTCGGCTTGATGTTCTGTATAGAAGGCTTCTCCTCACCAAACTCTTCATTCAAGGATGGGGGAAGCCAGAGGACCTAAAAAGGTAAACTACGTACACACACAAAAAGAAGCTTTAATGACTTAAATTATAATATGATTTAAACAGTGATGAACAGTAAACTTATTATATGATTTAAACAAACATATACACTATGAAACCCAAAAATGCAAATTATATGTACACTTAAAAATGACTTGAGTTCAGACAGTGGCATATTACATTATTAGCCACATGATAATCAATAATCCATAGTTAGATGTGAATATATATATATATATATATATATATATATATATATATATTTATTGAGGGGAAATATCCATAGTAATTTGTGTAAAAACAATATGTATAAAACATTTTATCTCAGTCATGTCAGGTGAGCCATTATCAACGTGCTTGACCTGAACAAAAAACAATGAATGCAACCTAATTATTATTTATTTATTTATTTAATTGGTTAGTAAATTACTTATTTGTTTATTAATTTAGTATTTAATTAAATTTATGGATATTACAGAATCTTTGCATTCCGGAAGATTATTGGCAACAGGGAGAGATGCAAGGATCTGGTACAGAGGGACTACCCAGTATTTATTGACAAGGTAAGAAACACTTTTGTCAAAAGTTTTTGCACAGTAAGATTTTTTTTTTAAAGAAGTCACTTCTGCTGACCAAACCTGAATTTATTTGATCCAAAGTACAGCAAAAACAGTACAATTATATTTGAATATATTTTAATATTTAATTTATTCCTGTGATCAATGCATCATTACTCCAGTCTTCAGTGTCACATGATATTTTTGCGTCACAAATCAGTGTCACATGATATAGTACACATTATTATCAATATTTAAAACGGTTGAGAATTTTTTCAGAATTCTTTAATGAATAGAAAGATCCAAAGATAATTTTTTTGATCAAACGTGATGATAAAGATGGTAAATGCTGTTCTTCTGAACTTTCTATTCATCAAAGAAACTTAACCTGTTTTCAACAACAGCAATAATAATGTTTTTTGAGCAGCAAATCAGAATATTAGAATTATTTCTGAACGATCATGTGACTGGAGTAATGATGCTGAAAATCCAGCTTTGATGTCACAGGAATAAATTATATTTTAATATATATTTAAATAGAAAATGGTTATTTTAAATAGTAAAAACCTTTTAGAATTGTACTGTTTTTGCTGTATTTTGGATCAAATAAATGCAGGCTTGGTGAGCAGAAGAGACTTTTTAAAAAACATTAAACATCTTACTGTTCAAAAACTATATACCTTTAGTGTATATATGCGTGTGTGTGTGTGTACATTTTCTAAATCTACATTAGTTTTTTAAATGAACACCTATTCAGCATAATTGAAAATTACATTCTGACCCATTAACTGCTGTGCACAAAGGTAGAAGATCACACAGATTGCAAAATTCACAACGGTCATTTCATATCACCACTGGAGCACTTTGTCCCGGGCATCTTGCCAGCTGAGTCTGTCAAAGCCAGGTAACCAAAACAAATCGCCCACAAACACTGAATGCAAATGTGGAGGATTAATGTGACTTATTGTTTGGCTTGTATTCAAAGTTCTTTCAAATGAAGACATGTTGTTTCAACTATCCCACTAGATTCCAGTTTATTGTCCCTAAGAAATGGAAAAGACACAGACCAGTCTGTATTCACCTGGCTGGAACAGGAGACCATGTGAGTGTGCAAAAACGGGAATTTTGTATAGTAATGCCTAAAGGCAGCTGTAGCACCTTTAAAATAATGTTTTGTTTAATCTTTTGTTCTTTATTTTAGACAAAATAGTGATAGTATTTAATATGGTATAAAATATCTATTTTTGGCCATAAGTTGAAAATAATTATTGGCTTATCAGTATCATGTAGAATTTTATCTGAATTTGATGCATCTCTATTTTTTTGTGTGTGTGTTGCAGTTTTTCTGGAGAAGACGAACACTAATGGCCAGACCAATGGTAAAAGAATCAGGGATGGCATCTCTACTGTTGGAGAATCCTTATTATATCCTTAAAATGTTAAACTACAGGTCACATATTCATTTGCCATGTAAACCCTAGTATCAAGAATTACCAGATCTTATCTGACAGCTCCTTGACTCTGCGCTGTACACGGATACAGGAAACCTAAAGACCAGCTGTGAGTGTTTGTTTACCTGCAGTTTGTTTTTGTTTTTTTAGAATGAACAGTTTATGTTTACAACGATTTTGATATGATTTGTGTTTAATGCAGTCGCTCCAGTCTGAAGAATGTATCAGACTTGTTTGTGATGGGTGGAGCATTAATCCTGGAGTCTGCTGTACTGTTACACTGGCTGGAGAGAGAGGGTTTCTGGCCTTTAGGCATGACTGGCATTTCTATGGGGGGACATGTAGGTTCTGCGTTTCTTATTATATGTCTTAATTAGTTCATGTTTGCAGTCGAATGTGTTCTGAAGAACCTGTTCAATATCATGCATAAAATCTATTGGTTATTTACATACTCATTTTCTTCCTAGATGGCGTCGTTAGCTGTAACAAACTGGCCCAAACCAATTCCACTCATACCTTGTTTATCCTGGACAACTGCTTCAAGTGTTTTTACCACAGTAAGATTTAAGTTTTAACATCATATTAGACATATTGTGGTGTATTAATGTTGCCTACAAGCCATTTTGGATTGGCCATCCTTTTTAGGATGCCACAAAACCATTATTACAAGTGAGAAACTCAAACTAGCCTTTAGCTCTGATTTACTGAGTCAGATTTGTCAAGTTTAATGAACAATTACTATACATTTTTTTACAAAATACTGCTTATTTAGCAAGTTTCTGAAATGTAAGACACTGTGGCAGCACAAGAATGTAGGCGTACACCTAATGCGTATTTTTTTCCCTTCATTTTATGGCATTATCTCTGAAGAGCTTATACCTTTGAACTTACAGTACATTTGTCAGAAAATGAAAACTGAAAGTGAAAGTATGTAGCAGTGTTATTATTATCAGTTAAAGTTGCACTCCATAACTTTTGTTGATTAAAATTATTCAAAATCAATTATTACACAAGTACATAACCAATCAGTGTTCAAAATTATCTCCTTGCCTTAGCTGGATTCACAACGGTAAGCTTGTAATAATGTTTTCTAATTTGAGTGGTTTGGGTCATTTTGTCATTATGTCATGTCTGTATACATGAGGATGGAGTCCCTGCTAGTAGGCTACATCGTGTCTACGGATGCTGAAGGTGGTGGATCATTTGTAGCCCCTTCTTACAGCTGGAAAAATTAAACTTGTCATTTTGAGAACAAGTTTTAGTGACTGAAATTAGACTATATTCCGGTTTTAAATCTGCTGATTACAGATACGTGGGCTTACACAAAGAGAACGAGTTCTAAGGAATGTTAAATTGCTTTTTGAGGTTAAAACAAAATTTTTTTTTCGATGGCATTCGAATGCTATGACAATTAGAGATTAGACCAGGGGTCAGGAACCTTTTTTCACCAAAGAGCCATTTTTTTTTTTTTTTTTTTTTTTTTTTTTTTTAATGTTTTCAAAAGAGCCATTGGAAAAACAACAGCAACAATATATTACTATAATAAAAAAAAAGGTTTTCAATAACAAAACCTTTATTTGTCCATGTACAACTCAAAAATAAACAAATATGAATAAAAGTAAGAATAAAAAACATGCACATTTCAAAATTCTGGTTAATACATTTTTTTTTTTTTTTTACAAACATAATTTAAAATAAACTAATATTTTATTATAAAAATAGCAATTACTTATTTCGGCTTACTTATTTCAGGGTACTTTGCTTACACCCGGCACTTTATGCATTTTCTCTGATTGGATATCTATCCGCTCCTGAAAAGACCAGGTGTAAATGCCCTCTGAAACGCTTTCGAGATGGATTTAAATCCGATCTCTCAAACCACTTCAGGAGGTAGTCTGGGTTGCATTCTAGATGAAACTGCATCTGGCTGTTGAAACCACATATGCAAATTGTACTCCTCCCAAAATGTTAAAATAACAAATGTGTGAGAGTGTTTTATAGGCTATATGGCATGTTATAGTCAGATATCCCTGCTGAAAAAAACAGCTAAATCCAGCCTAGGCTGGTTGGCTGGTTTTAGCTGGTCAGCAGGCTGGTTTTAGAGGGGTTTTGGCCACTTTCCCAGGCTGGTCTTAGCTGGTCACTTAAAACCATCCTGGCCAGGCTGGGAGACCAGCTAAAGCCAGCTACTTCCAGCTTAAACCAGCTAAGACCAGCCAACCAGCCTAGGCTGGTTTTAGCTGTTTTTTTTCCAGCAGGGATATCTGACTATAACATACCATATAGCCTATAAAACACTCTAATGCAACAAACATCACCACGGATGAGTAGCTGAGTATCTCTTCAGCAAGCCAACACGCAAACTGCTACAAATGAAACTGAAAGTAAATCGCAGATGCTCAACGCACAATCATCTTCACAGGGAGACAAACTTATCTTTGCAGTGTGGATGCCGTGCTCTCTCCTCTTGTGGTATTTTGTCTTGAAATTAGCTGATAATTAATCAAATGCACTGCTTATCTCTTGCTTTCCTTGATGTGATCTCATTTAAATTTAATTATAATGTGGGAATTGAAGATCGGAATTAAATTAGTTTTGCAACGACAATTGATCTGAGTAAACCAGACAGAGCAGAGCACATAGCTTTCAATAAAATCAAATGTTTCTGTCCACTCATTTTGAAACTTGCTGGTTGATGCTCCTTTGAATGTTTTCTTTTTGCCATCACCACTCACGGTTGTTGCGGTTGTTGCTTGAATCTGCACACTCAAGGTGTTGTGGCGCTTGAACACAGAACCGCATACACGCATTTGTTGGAATAACGTAATATAATTGTAAATGGACTCTTTGTTAACTTTGATTCGCTGTACAATAAAGAAAATGCACTTTTATTTTCTGCACGGTTGTATTTTTTTTACTGTAATGTTAGTGAAGGGAGACAGCTGGCAGGCCATGTCATTTTTGTCAAAGAGCCACGTGTGGCTCACAAGCCATAGGTTCCTAACCACTGGATTAGACTGTACAGAAATTAAAATCTACAGATAATGCTAATAAACACTAAATACAAGTAGTCACGCACCGTTGATGTCATTAACATGAACAATTTGAGAACAAAGTATAACAATAATATTAGTTTGCACAGCTTGATGTGTTCCGAGCTAACTTTGTGATCGTTAGATTTAATCATCAATAGTAGCGTGGTTTATTATATCAATATAATAAAATAATCAGGGAACTTTGCTGCCGTACCATTGGTGCACCAGGCGCAATGATATTACACAGCGCCTGAATATAGTCCCCAGCTAGGTAACTTCCAACGTGACCAGCACTAAGCCATTAAGATAACAGTAAAATATTTTCAGGCACTATGCAATATCATTGCGCCTGCTTCACCCATGGTGGGGCAGCAAAGTTCCTTGATTATTACACCAGAATGAGAGTATAGTTCCTATCCATCAGCCTGGAAAATTGCAACTTTTCATTTTCTGTTGGTCTTTGTACACAATGTAACTACAGAAGAGTCAAGTTTTAAATAGGAAAAATATAAAAATTCTTTGGTCATTTTTGAGGGAGATGCTAATGGTCTAATCTAATTCAATGATTTGTGCTAAGCTACGCTAAAAGTGCTAACAGCAGATCTGCTGAATGGATTCAAAAACGGTAAAACTCTTCTGTTTAACTCTAGGGGAGTTGGAAAATGAGCCTATTTTCAAAAAAAGTGGAGTGTTCCTTTAAATTAAAATTTTTCATTTTTAGTAATTTTGTTTTATTTCTGCCTTTTTAAAAATTCTATATGGTTTTATTAACTTTATTCCAGGATTACTCTGTTTTTTAGTACATTAGTTAAACTAAATAATTTGTAATGATACCTTGGTTACTAGTTGAAATAAAATGTTTTCTTAAATTAAATTTCAGTCAGCATTTATTTCTTAAGTAACAAAAGTGTTTTTAGTTTTAGTAAACTGTAATAACCCTGGTATGTAGGAATTTCCCAGAACTTAAAAGGCAGTATTAGTCACTTAGCTACTGAACGTCATAGCTGTGAATACCTTTACATCTTCATTCCAGTGTCATCAACAGCATCAGAGCATGGTAATATAGACGTCACCTTGTGTCACTCCCATTTACAATTGTTCATGTTCAATTGTTCATTGATCAATTCAGTCAACCTAAAATAACAGGGAATCATTTTAGGTATTTTAAGTGCATTGACCTTTCTTTTTTCATTCTATTAAAAAAATGATATGCTTTTTTACAGGGTGTTTTAAGTCGAGCTGTGAACTGGAGAGAACTAGAAAAGCAGTATGCAGCACACACAGTCTATGAGGAAGAAATCATCAATATGCTGGAGTATTGTGGGGTAAAGATGTTATGTTTAGCTTGGTTTATGTAAAGGACACCACAGAACATCACAGAAGATGATATGATTTGTTCCTTTCGTAATATGTCACATGACTCATGTTGAAGGTGCAACATTTTTGACTAATCACTCACTGACACGCCCTTTTTTATTTTTAGACAGACTCTTTCCGTATGGGCCAGGAATTTGTAAAAAATGCCCCAGGCAGCTTTGACCGTCTCACTGACCTGTATCTTACCCATGACCTTCTTGACCTCCATTCGCCAAAGAGGGACCACCAGATGGGGCTGCGCTCCACTTGTTCTCAGCCCGGGACTGGAGATCACGCCTCAGACTCAGCCCTGCTGATGGGTCGAAGAGAGAGAGACGGCCTGGATCAGATGCTGTCTGCTGTGAGCAGCAGCAGGCCTCATTTGGACATGCTCCACGCTAAAAACATCACCTGCGGGGCTGGTCAGCGGCATTCGCTGCAGCGGGAATCTCTCTGCTTCATGAAGGGCGTTATGGACGAATGCACACACATCGCCAATTTTTCAGGTGCAGATCTGTTTTGTTTTGTTGACACTGTTTGGATTATGTTCCTGTTTTTAATCTTCTCTCCTTCCTGCATACTTTGTCTCCAGTGCCTGTAGATCCCAGTCTCATCATTATAGTCCAGGCAAAGGAAGACGCTTATGTTCCACGCACCGGAGTTCGCAGCTTACAGGAAATCTGGCCTGGCTGTGAGGTTCGCTACCTCAATGGAGGCCACGTCAGTGCCTACCTCTTCAAACAAGGACTGTTTCGGTAAGTCAGACTTTAGGCAAAAAAAAACAGCTCAAAGTTCATTTAATCACTTTAAATGAATATCTGTCACCATTTACTCACCCTTGTGTTGTTCCAAACCTGTATGACTATGTGGAACATAAAAGAAGTTCTAAAGATGAATCAGCTAACTTTTTTTCCATGCAGTCAAATGCTATAAATAATATGCACTACAATCATGTTTTTTTATATTGCTTTTCCATCATTAGGGGTTCAAGCGTGTGGCGCTGAAACCTTATTGTAATTGTTAGAATGGCCAAGGATCAGCAATCTTCACGTAAAACTGATCCTGCAGACCAAACCATAAGTTGTAGAGACTAGAAACTTGTAGGGATGGTAGTACTCTCACCACAGGCAATGTCACCAAGGCTTGCCCTAATCGGCCTAATGGGGGTGCTACAGCGATCAAAAGTATGAAATCGCTCATAACTCCTAAACCGTCAGTCGCAGGGATGGTCAAGTGCAGGGGTGTCCAAACTACGGCCCGTGGGCTATCTGCGGCCCGCTATCAGTCATGTGGCATCCCGCTAGAAATTTTTTAAAAATGATACGCATCTGCAGAAGTGGGAGAAGTGGGTGTTTTCATCCAGCCCGTGAGGTAGTTGGTCAAAAATGGATAATTTGGTGCAGTATCAGTAGAATCCAATAGATGGCGCTGTAGCCTGTGGTGCGGTATATAACCCCTGAATTATACTGTCGCGCATGTTTCAGAATTCAGTTCACGCTGCTTCGCTAAAGATAGGCGCCTAGTTTATATTTGACGGACGCTGCGTCCAAGCCACACAGCAAATTCAACAAAAGGTCAAAATTGTAAGTTACTTATTTTTAAAAATACAAAAGTGTTCATTTGTTTTGAAAAATGCCTTGGATCAGTATGTTTTAAAAAATGCTTAAAATGCTCTGTAGGTGTTCCAGTAAAGCCTGGCTCACACTACAGGATTTTTAGCCAGATTTTGCCCTGATTTTCCCCTCCCGAGAATCGGAGCAAAAATCTTGTCGAGCACCTTGATCGGTCCCGATGTTCGGCGCGGATTAACTGGTAATATGAGACGTTCACAGATCGAATGTTGGACCTCCCGATCTGCCCGCACACAAATCGGGGGCCGCCCCGATTTATATCAAACATGTTTGATATTTAGGATTTTAAATCGGGATGATGACGGCTATATGATTACATGGGTACTTTCACTACAGCCAACAGCGACTCCAACACAGCTGCTATACGATCTGTTGGATAGTGGAGATGGAGGAAACTGCCTCTTATGTTTTTTTTAACACTGTTGTGTTGACAACATCACAACCATAAGGACAAAGAGAAGTGCTGAGGTGAAATCACATCAGTTTTGAATGTACTGGGTGAGTGCAGCTGCTAGCACACTAGCTAACATATGTAAACATGGGCACTGCAATTTCGTGGGGAAAACATGTAAATAATTTCTCATTATAAATCACGTTTGTATTATCTGAAACGTGCTGCAATTTCCAAAGCGACTTATAAAGTGATCGAGGTCAAGTGCAAATCACGCACATTACGATTGGTGACGAATGAGAAAAGGCAAGTGAGTATTTTTCTGCAGTCACTCCACCAGTTTTAGTTTCGATTTAAATATTTAGGCTGGGCGTTTATACTAAATGTTTACTGTGAATGCCACTGTAATTTGTGTTTGTTTTTTGTGTTTGTTTTTTCGTTCTTTTTTCTGTTCTGAACAGAGTGTGTGGGATTTTTTGTGCGGGGAATATATTTGTTTGTAAATGTTTCTTTTATTTTACATTTATTTCTGAATTAAATGATAAAATGTGTCTTATAGCTACATCAATCAACAATAGTTTGCCCACTCCTGGTCAAATGAATCCTATACACATTATTTTGATTCAGCTGTGAGCCTGGCGAAATTTTCAGGTAACCTACTTTTGCGAACTAGTCCTAGGTTTTTTGCCCGATCGGAACCAAACCAGTGCAGAAAGATTCTCTGAAGAGTGAATATCAATAATTATCAAAAAAAAGAAAGTTGAACTATGAACTCGCCATCGCATAGGGATGCCAAAATGTTTGAAATGGGCAGAGCCACTTATGTAAGAGCTCAGTCTGAGTTATAATGAAAGAACTGCTGTCTTAACCTGTATGACAATGTTTGAAAATAAAATTGTTGGAAAAAAAAAAAGATCAATCTGAGGCAGCAGGACATAATTCACAGAGCTTGGCCACTTGCTGGCACTATAATAGGGAAAAAACATAAAAATGGCTTTAACTACGCAACCATGTGTCTTATCTGAAACATTGTCGCCGTTGGCCGATGAAGTTTGAGCACCTGTTAGACAAGATTAACAAGGGTCAGTTGGAACGAATCTGGGTAGGCCTGTCTGACACACAGCTTGTGTGAAATTTGAAAGAAATTGGCCACTGGGGGGCGATATCGCATGTTTCAAGTGCGTAAACATTTCTACATTGTAGGGATGGCTCGATACCATAATTTTGGCTTCGGTAAGATACCAGAATGTAATACCTCGGTATCGATACTAAATCGATACTGTAGTAAGTAATGTTAACATACTAAAAATGTATTAGTTTATTTATCATTTATAAGTAATTACTGACCTAGATTAATAAGTGTTGTAATACTGTTAGGTCAGCATACCTACAGAACTTTAACAAAGGTTGTTTTACTGTAAAGTGTTATTCTAACAGTCAAAATATTCAAAATCACGTTATTATCTCTCTATCTCTCTGATTGTTTTTAGATATCAGACTCAAAGTATTTTTTACTCTGCTTTAAAGGTACTTTTCAAGTGTCTGTACTTCATTAGTGTTTTTTTTTTTTTTAGAAAACTTTGCTTCACAACATTCCAAAGCATAATATTGTACTTTTTACTGCACTATGTTTCATATTAAATATTTAATACTTTATTACATTAAAAATATATTACTTTCTTACTTTTACTCAAGTAAAATTAATTCTAAAATTTACTTGAGTACAAGAAAATACTACATTGTTAATATTGTTAATTATTAAAGGTAAAACAAACAACAACTTTATTTATGAAATGTACTTTAGAAAAAAGTATGACATTATGCTTTGGAATGGACAAATAAAAACACTCTAATACACTACAGATACTTTTTAAATTTACTTGAGTAAAGTAAAAATACTTCTCTACTGTCCAATATCATTTGTGAATAAAAGTTATTAAAATCAGAATTTTTGATCGATGAATGATGCACTCACCTGTCGATCAGGATGAGCAAGTGACAAATGCCTGGTGATTTATAGCAACGCTTGCATACAGGTTCAGTAAGGTCAGTTCATTCACCTGCCATATTTCGCTTCTACTGTTGTCTTTATTTACTGCTTTCGAGCGCGTTGATGGAGTTTCATCTGTTTGATGATCAATCGCGTTTTTCTGTTGTCAAGTTTGCCGGTTTTGCAACAATTTGGGAAGCACTGCCGCCTATAGACGAACCTCGGAACAGCAGCGTATGAAATACCGAACTGGGCAAAATGATGATATCGAACTGTTTGAAATATAATATATACCGGTATTTTTCCATTTACCAGTATACCGCGCATCCCTAGTACATTGTGCGGTTTTTCGCACATAGAAGTGATATTCATATCATGTGATAGACCTCCTCATTCCGGACATCTTTGAACTCTAGAACAGGGGCCTCAAACTCAGTTCCTGGAGGGTCACAGCCCTGCAGAGAGTTTAGTTCCAACCCTGCTCCAACACACAAACCACGTAGTTTTCAAATAAGCTTGAAGGACATGATTAGCTGGATCAGGTGTGTTTAATTAGGGTTGGAGCTAAACTCTGCAGGGTTGTGGCCCTCCAAGAATTGAGTTTGACACCCCTGCTCTAGAACCACTTCTGTCAATCAAAATGTTGAATGTTAAATGATTGAGATGATGTAAACGCTACTTTTT